>VUQR01003121.1:2557-33291 GCA_015108515.1 Hemichromis elongatus
GCCGGGACTGTATTAGCTCTTTTCTGGCACATGCATAAATGCACAAACACAGTATGCAGACACCTCACACACGCATGCATATTGAGCGCAAAGATGTTTAGATGCAAAGTCATATCGACTCGCGTGAATATTTAAATCTCCGGGCATATAAACGCAACACTTTTGACACACAATGGCGCAGACGTAAGCCGATTCAGTCGTGAGCACAGCTGAGGCTCTACCTGAAGCGAGGCTTTCACTGCGTGAGGTAAGGCCACCATTCATCCGCGCTGACGCAGATGTTCGCTGAGGCTCTCCAAAGTGAGTCATCAATGCAAAGCATGAACGGCCACATCGAAAAAATAGCAGCTGCTTTGATTAAAAGGCCTTGCCTATAAATATAACTACAGACATGGATTCAGACTCTTTGTGCAGCAGGAGCCCGCGCGTGTTTTCCATCTTTAGGTAAAAGTTTGAATTCGTCCAACACTTTTTGTTCATCTCAAACAACGTCATTGATTTTCAGAGCAACTCGTCTTACTCGTGTTTTCACGTTTCCCTTTTTTGGCTTTTTACTGTTCAGATTACAAGGTTAACATAGCGAGGGCGCACCCTGATCTGTACAGTAGTGGACAAACGCACGCACACACACACACACACACACACAGACACACATCTGTGGTGGGTGGAGCTGGCCAAACATTACCATGAGAATGGCAAGAAGTGGCAGGCATGGAGAGGTTAACATTAGCTAGAATGTTCAATCTGACACAATTTCTCCTGGGGAAACAGACACACATACACACGGCGGTCTGTTATTAATCCCGCCTAATCAAGCGGGGACCCCCTGATGTTTCCTTGGAGCTGGACAGAGGAGGTGGGGGGGAGAAAGGAGAGTTTTGAGGAGGAAACAAGGGAGTGGGGGGTTACCAGCTGGTCCTGAGACCCCCCCCCCCAACATTGACAAAGTAACTTACATGGCCATCTGTCCAGCCACACACACATACAGACTAACACACACACAGACTGGTGCAGGTGTACAGTAGGTATCACACGGCGAGCTTAGAGCTGAGGGGAAACACTAGACCGCAAAGCAACAAGGAGCAAAGTTCAGCTGCACACCTCACACCGTGCTCGCTGCCAGATTTGAGGTGAATTAACAGCTGGTTCAAATATACACCAAACCCGCAGCAAAGACAGCAGAAAAACCAAAGAAAAATAAATAAATAAAAGAACAGGTATTCTTCTGGCATGAGTTTAAAAGCCGACATTTTGTTTTTCTTTTAGATGCGCACGTTTTGTTTCAACATCATCCCAGCAACCTTGACTAAATGCGCACCGCTGCGTTGGTACAGTCTGCAAACAAAATGTAATCCCGTGGACTGAAAGGCCAAAAACTATAGAGGGAGAGAAAATGACTTTTATTAAAATCAACATAGAAGGATCTCGCACAGGAGCAGAGATGAAAAAGCAAAAGTGGCTGACAGATGGTGTGACTCAAAACAATCGTCAGAGGGATTTAATGACACCCAGTAGGAAGCGGCAGGTTTACGATTCTAGCGAATGCGGTTGGCATCTTTTCCTAGTCAACCTGTTGTTGGCGTCTCTCGGCATCAAACACTGTTGCTTAATGGAACAGTCTTTCTCTTATTTTCTTGTTTTCCATTATTTTTACTGTCAAACGTTCTTTTTTTTTTGGGAGATCATTATTTTCTCAGAGGTGGGGAGCAGAGGTTTGTATCAGAAAACAGTGATATATGTAGAATGTATCAGAGCCCGTCACTCGCCCCTTCGTGAAATTGCTTAATTTTAAGTGTCTGATCACTTATTTTGCTTTGACCTGATTGACTTTAAGTTCATATGGAGATCTTCTTTTTTTGCTGTTTTCATCTGGCTTTCTAGCAGCTTACCCAGCTCAAGGCAGCACACAATTTAGTGTCCTTCAAATGTGGTTTGCTAAAGAATCTAAAGGCTGAAATTAGAGAATAAATCTCAACAGAAGCAGGTTGTGCTGCAGTCTAACGATTTGCTTGTTTGGCTGTGTCTGGTCGTCTCTATCTGGAACGAACAACAACCTATCTATACACACAACACATGTGTGCACACACTCGCACAAAGAATAGGCTTGACTAATTAATAATGAATAAAGCCTCTGGCAAATTGAATTTTTAATTTTCTCATTTAAGTCTCGCCCACATTTTGTTTTGCCTTTCCTTTAGTCATATCGTTTGCGATTTGTTTTATACTGAATGTTCAGCTTTAATGTCCTCGCAATTAATAAAGTACCGCAATAAAATGAAAGTACTTGTGACGCTGTCAGTTTAATATTACGTATCGCCAGCACCTGGTTTTGTGTCCCTCTCTCCCATCAGGTGCAGTACTGAGTTAAATGGTCCGGCATCAGAAAGCACTGCCAGCCTGTCTGCATAAGTGTCCATGTTCACGGTGCATATCTAATTAGTTTCTACAGTACTGTTTTACTCTGAGCTGGAGGTCTGACTTCAGCTTCAGAGGTCTGGCTGTGATTTATTGCAGTGTTTGAGTCGCATTTAGGAAATCACTGAGGCTGGCTTGGCCTCTGTTCATCTTTACATCATAGTTTCACTGGTGTGACCCGGTGAAGCGAGAGCACTTAAACTCACCGTGGTGTTGAAATGAAGTACCGTGCTTCTCTGCTTGTAAATTTGTGGTTAAGTAGTAATCTAGCTCTCGTTCTTCTTCATCCTCTTAGTCTGTCTCTGTGTGGTTGCATGTTGAAATCTTACTCTAATTCAGATGTGGATTTCTAGAAGGAGCTGTTGGAGTTCTCAAAACCATGTTTTTACAAAGCATTGATTTAAATGTATCCTATAGACTGCAAAATTAATCTTTTGAAATTCAGTGTTTAGAACTGGACATTAAGCCAATATTCATTCATTCATTTCTTGAACACTTATCCAGTTCAGGGTCATTGGGACCGGAGCCTGTTCCAGCTTTATCAGGGCAAGAAAGGTAAAACCTAGTTGGGTACATATTTCTCCATCACCTTAAATAGACTTGGATAAACTGGAATAACACTGGTCAAGAGTATTGTAAGTGTTAAATGCTAAAATTTGCACGACAGTTGGGAAATAAAATAAAATAAAAAATGATTTCTTCAATTACTACAACTTAGAATAATGGAAAATTGACATATTTTGAAATAATTATTTTGTGCGATTATGTGTGTTGTTCTTCTGATAAGATTATTCCCATCAGTGGTGCAACACTGATAACTAATTCCATTGCTATTGTATATTCATACATTTGAAAAAGTGCCACAGACCTAGTAATAGTAATAAAGATAACTTAATATTTTGGATCATAGCTCACATAGGAATGTAGTTCTGAGAATACTGCAGAGAAAGTGTTGGTTTCGGTAGAAAAACACAGCATAGCACAATAGAGGCTGGGTAGCTCTGTCCCTTTGGGTTTCGAGTTTTCCTTGTAAATACATAGAAAAGTGTTTTATTGGACTTATGCTTCTTCACATCCCCTCTGCCATCTTCGGAGAACCTTCCAAACCCTTAAATGCGTCGCATGGAGACAAACAGCACAGAAATAAGTGTGTTCTTCCTCCCCCCTTTCTCTCTCTCCTTCTTATCCTTTCTGGGAGAAGCTGTAACCTAAGGAGGAGAAGCTAGCAGAGACATTAGCATAGTGGGGTTATCATCAGGGTGCGAAAAGTGTGAAGAGTTTCCAGCAAGTACACATTGCCGGTGGGAAGTTCAAGGAGCCTGTGATTATAGGGATTTTCCAAAAATTACACAGAGCCAGTGGGTATTTCAGGGGCCTGGGACTGTGGCTTATTCTCAGATAATAAACAGAGCCGGTGGCGTCAATTAGCAACACTTGCCAACCTGATGCATTGTGGTTATTTTTGTGCGAATATACAACGAAAAAGGGCTAATTGAGCCTTTGCACAGCTGCACATTTGTCATTTATATAACTCATTTTTTCATTCATTTTTAAAAATTCATCTTCTGCTTTGCCCAAGCTCTCATTTCACATGCATATTTCATGCTTTTCTTTGGATGTTAAATAGAGCATTTCTATGTTTCTCTGCAGGTGTTTCTCTAGGTCGGATCACCTGGCGTTGCACATGAAGAGGCACATCTGAGGGATGAAAGGAAAAGGAGCAGGAGAGAAGGAGCACGAGGAGGAAGAGGAAGAGGAGGAGCAGGAGGAGAAATAGGAGAGATAGGAGGACAGAAGGATGGGCAGCAATGCTATCGACTGCCTGCGTCATCCCCCCCGCCCCTCCCCCCAATCCAAACACCAATAGGCTCAAACAGCCATCGGGGGGAAAGTTGGGCAGGAGGAAAAAACGAGGAGTAGCTAGATTGTTGTTTTTCTTTAAAATTACACACTCACGTTTGCAATAGTAGACACTTCACACACACCCGTCTTTGAATGCATCACCCTGATGAACCCCGGACGCTCTTGTGCAGCTCTGGGGGTTTGGACACTGCCAGACCGACATGGACTCAACTCGCTTAACAAAACATTATACCGCCTTCTTTCTTTTTCTTTTTTTTT
Source organism: Hemichromis elongatus (assembly GCA_015108515.1). Classification (NCBI taxonomy): domain Eukaryota; kingdom Metazoa; phylum Chordata; class Actinopteri; order Cichliformes; family Cichlidae; genus Hemichromis; species Hemichromis elongatus. The sequence continues at coordinate 7,094 of VUQR01003121.1, forward strand.
TAAACTTTCTCCGTAGTCAGTGTGTTAAACTTTGTCCCTTTGGATGAGCAGAAACTTTTAAATATCCATGTAGTCAGCTGTTAGTGCTTTACCGGCTTTTGAAATCAGATATTCGACTGTTTTTTTCTTTTTTCAGCTTTTTTCCTCTTTTCTTATCGATGTTTCTCATACACGGAACACACAGATCCATCACCTGCCGCAGTCAGCTCCAGTACTCATTGTGAAGAAAACAACAATACCAAATCTGCAGGAGAGAGACTGTACGGATTGACTCCTAGCACGGCTGACAATCGAACCCAGGGCCCGGGACACCGCGGGTGCACCCACGGGGGCCTCGGTCAGCGGGTGCCGCTGCAGCTCTCAGGCTCTCCTCCAGTGGGTGTTTTGCATCTCTCACCTTCACCGAGATGCCTGCCGCCTCCGCAGGCCATCTGACAGAAATGCGCAGCGACACTTTCTTCCCTTTTTTTCTACTTAGAGGACGATAATTCTTCTTATTATTGTTATTTAAAAAAAAAAAGAATGACACTTTTTTTTTCTCTCTGTGAGGAAAAAAATGTCTTAAAACTCACAGCAATGTGTTTGAGAAGAAAAAAACTAAAAAAAAAGCCTAAAAAAACTAAGATGACTTTAACAGAATGTGTGGGATGAGAAGGAGAGCGTTGTTGGTCTTTATAATCCCCATGTGCACCGACTCTGCATCTGCAGACTGCAAGAAATCAGTGGATGAACAAACAACAGAATCACACAGACTCTCAGAAAGGGGATTTGTGTGCGTGTGCTTTTTTTTGGACTAAAATAAAAAGCAGAGAGGTCTTCATTTGTGTGTTGCTCTTTCTGCCCTGTGACTCCCTGCAGCTGAAAACAAAACCCTGTTATGACCTCTGTGGTCTCGTACTCTATAGCAGCCGGGCAGAGGATTGCTTAAAAACTGGAAATATGTTTCTTGGTTATTTGTTTTTCTTTCTTTTTTTCTTTTTCGTTCTGATTCCGAAAGTCATCCTCGAGCGCTTTCACAGACTCTGAGATCTCATCTCCCTGGCAGCACTGCGGGGCAAGAATGGAAGCTCAAGAGCTGCTTTTTGGTTATTCACGTGGAACTAAAGATGCCAGCCGACCTTTGTGTGGTGGCTCTGAATAGACACGGTCACATCGACCCGTCAAATTTTTGCCTGTTTCATATCCACTGACTGCACTGACTATTTCTTTTTTATTCTTTCCAATGTTATCTGTGCTTTTTCCTTTTTCTATGGCGAAAAAATAAGGATAAAAGGAACACAAAGGAAAAAAAAAATCATAAAAGACTTGGAAAAAAAAACAACACAAAAACAATTCTGTCTCACTCTACACACTGCATACAGAACAAGCACACATGCTCCATCAACACACACACACTTACACTGCAGTTCTTACGCTCACGGCTCCTCTTGAGATAAGACTAATAAGATTTAGGAAAATAATTATTAAACTAATGAACAGAGTTGGGGGAAACAACACACACTGCATGGCAGGCTTTGTTGCAAACGCACACACTAGCTCATGAACACACATGCACGCACGCACGCACACTCTTCCTGGAATTATATGTTCTGCTCCCAAATCTTTTTTCACAGTAGGAATTTAGCAACTGTTGTTTAGCAGAAGAGTATCTTAGCTCTCGGCTGGAGGTAACAAATGATTCCAAATCCTTTGAAGTGAGAAATCAGCTTGTTCTCAGTTCCAACAATCACCCACATATCCCTCACTACAGCTTGTGCCTCTCATTTAATCAGCGTTTTTTCTGGTTTTTGGTCGGTTTTTTTTACTTCACAGACTTTGGTTACGTTGTTGGTTACAGTTGAGTCAGTTCGGTCAATGTTTTCATCGGAAATAATCGTAAGAATGCAGCTGCGGCAGATCTAAAACATTAAACCAGCAGCAGGCGTGTAGTATTATTATTAAAGACGGTTTATGCTCGTGGGAAAAAGTGCTTCAAGATGACAAAATTGCCTGAAACGTTCAGGATACCCCCTGATGTAGCCTGAAAATTGAAGCTGTTAGCTAGCCTGATAGGGGATATCAAAGCTTACTGTGCAGAAATTCCAGCTCTGGTTTTGATCTGGCAAATCAAATTTATTTTCCAACTTGATGGTATTGTGTAAAAACTGTTTTATTTTGTTAAAATGGCGATCGTGGCTCAAAGAGTTGGCAGTTCGTCTTGTGATTGGAAGGTTGCCGGTTCGAGCCCTGGCTCCGACAGTCTCGATCGTTGTGTCCTTGGGCAAGACACTTCACCCGTGGCCTACTGGTGGTGGTCAGAGGGACCGGTGGCGCCAGTGTCCTGCAGCTCTGTCAGTGCGCCCCAGGGCAGCTGTGGCTACAATGTAGCTTGCCATCACCAGTGTGTGTGAATGGGTGGATGACTGTAATGTAAAGCGCTATATAAATACAAACCATTTAACATTTTCAGTACCAACGATATACATGTGTCTGTTTCATGCTATGTGACTGATTTAACACACGCAGTAAGGTTTGATTCAGGTTCATAACGTGCGATGAAAATACTGACTTTTATCTGTGCCCTAAAAGTAATTACCAACAATTTTTAATGTAGAAAAAAAAAGAAAAAAAGATGGATCTGAGAAAACTGAGATAAACGCGTATCCACAATGCCTGCTTTTTTTGCTCAATAGTTGACGGAAAAAAAAAAAGAAAAAAAAGCACTCGCCTTGCAATCGGGGCACTCGCCACCGACAGACGCTACCGCTGCATCCGCCCACCACCACCCACTGTATATGCCCCCCAGCAGGTGCAAACAGTCCATTATTCACTGCTACTGAATGGGTGCAGTTGGGGTGAGGGTGCAGGTTCCTGAAGCTGGCAGGAGGATTTCACATCCCAGTGTACCCAGTCATCGTGCCAGTTGGCTTCGCCAGCCTTCATTAGGTGAAACAGCGAAAACATTTCCCTCCGATGGGGAATTGGGGGGCTTTATGGTGCAGCTTCGAACAATCGATACCAAAAACCTCCAGCGTGGAACTGCCCTTCAGCCACGGGCAGAGTCTCACCGCTCAGGAGAGATCAGTGGGAGACCGCCTCCGTATGAATTCTGTGTATCTAGCGGCAGCTTTCACTATTAACTCTCTCTCTTTTTAAATATGATAAAGCAGCTCGTGTTGGAGGCAAATCCAGTGTTTCACTTTTGATTTCATTTGCCCCGTTGCTGGTTTCCGTTACAGAAGCTGTGTCGATGGTCGTGTTCGTTGTTCTTGGATAATGCAAAGTCATGCCGTCGGCGTCGAGGCATGCAAAGAGGCCCTCCCATACAACGTACAATCATAGAGGGATCAGGATTGTAGCACTTTTGTGAGGCTTTTGATGGCATGAATGTGTTTATGTGTGCATGTATGTGTCCCTGTTAGGCATACTGTGATGGGAAGCAGTCATTCAGCAAAGAGGTTTATAACTGACTTTTTAAACTGCTAAACGTGTGTGCGGCTGTGTGAGGGAAGAACTGGTCGATGCATTTGCTGTCGGATTGTTTTTCTTTGATCAAAGCAATGGCTGATAATGTGTTTAGTAAGTTTTTTGGGGTTTTTTTTTTCCTTTTGACCCTTCAATTATTCATCCATGCATACAAGTCATTGAGCTTGGTGACTTGCATCACATTAAAGAGATGCTAAGTCATGCCTTGCACTGCACAGGTTTATCTTATCTTAAATGTAAAATCAGACTGCCTGACAGATCAGTTGGCATTCAGTTCAAATTATTTGGAAGACGGCTGTCATTTATATCTTTAAGCAAAAAACAAACAAACAATTTATTAGTGCTTTTCGTGCCTATTTATAAAAAAAATAGGAAGCAGCATTTTGCATTCACGCTTATGACTTGACTTAAAATGACAAACTTTGAATTAGAAAATGCTAAAAAGCAGAAACATTGAGGATTCACCCATAGGATTTGTTGCTTTGGGCACATTTCTGTGTTGGTTTTGAGCAGATGTGCCACTAGCCACACAGGCAAAAAAAGCTAAATTGTTTGTTACAAAAAAAATTAGAGATTGTAGTGCTTGCCAGCATGAAGCGATTGCAACTCACAGTTCATCTCCTCTTAAATTATAACCCCTCCTGACATTCAACAGATCGCAAAGTCACTTCAGATACAAATTCACATTTCATTCCCTTCATGTCTGAGCCTGTCAAAGCAGGTTTTCTGTCACAGTGTTGCCCGGGTCTCCTGTCGTCTCTCAGGCTCCTCCAGGCCCGGCTAGCTGCCGTCCCACAGCTCTGATTAGCATTAGCTCTCGGGTCCTCTTCTCAAGTTGCAGTTCAGCTAATGAGATAGCTCTGGGTCACAGGGAAATTTAGTGGTCTGGAGAAAGAGGAAAAAAAAAAACAACAACAGGGACCTTGAGCCCGACTTATTCCAGCAGCCTACACCCAGTGGACACATTTGATGTAGAGCAAACAGAAAGTCCTGTTAGCGCAGAAAAATATCAGGAGATGGCGAGATATTTATTGAAGAGGCTGAACTTTCATTGGGGAAAAAAAAGGATTTAAAAAAATCATTTACCTACATGAATATCCAGATCATTAAATCAGCCATTGCATTTTATCTCATGGATTACAGATAAAATAAATTACCATTTATCTGCAAAGTCCCAACAGATATTTAATCCACTCCACGTCCCCCGATCCTCCCCCGTGGTTCACAGTTAGTGCCATTCTAATTTCCTTCTCTCCCTCCATCCTCACCCCATCTCTCCCTTTCTGTCCACAGCAGTTGTCCATGCACTATCAGCTGCGGGAATGCTGAATGCACACTTTACACGTTTTGCCCAAAGATTTGCATATCTGCAAGTTAACTGCTGTGAATGTAGTAGATGTAGTGGAAAAAGCTGAGATGCAGAGGTGCAGAAAAGGAGTGATGGATGGACGGTGGGAGGAGAGGGACTGTTGATCTTACATAACCGTTCCTGTTAAAGCTTAATTACCGGTATGCTCCAACGCTTCATGCTTCATAACATTCGCGGTCCTCTCGTCTACTGTCAGCTGGAGCTGAACTCATTGTTCACAAATGTAAAATAAAGTTTTCATGGTCTTATAGGGTGCCTGGTATAGTGGCTCTAGCAGCTTAAGCAGGAGTGAAGTAGCTTTAGTTTAAGTTAGCTTCTTAGCATGCTGCAGATAGCACTGTCAAGTCTCATTTCAAAGTCAAGGTGGGCTTGAGTCTTTGGGAATGTTTAACCATTATATAAGGAACTTCAGACAAGTTTTCCATTCCCTTTCATTAAATGGATAGAGTTTAGGGGGAATCCAGAGAATTTGCTGATGGTGGTATCACACTGGAAGTCTTGTTAAGATTCAGCAAGAAAGCAATAGCTATGTATATAGCTGGTATTCGCTTGCTAAATACCAAGCTAGCACTAGCTATATATATTGCTAGTGCTTTCATACCAAAAAGCACTAGCTATATAAAAATGTATAGCTTGAGAACTAGAATTGCGAGCACTGATTATGTACAAGTATAAAAGCAGACCAGTAAAGTTAGACACAGGCAGTCAAACCTAGTGTTGAAACAACCATCAGACATTCTCTGTAGCCACAGTTAGTTGTTTAGTCACAGTCCTTTGACGGATAAGGCTTCAGTTTTCACATTTTCCACCATATCGTCCTGATGAAGGATTGTCACTTCTGGCAGCTTTTGTAAATAGCGTGAGATCTTTCATGCAGACCGCTCTATCTGTAATTAACCATATGTGGCGAACAGCATCGCTCAGACTTTTCAGCGTTTCTATAGATCTGCTTTAGTTCTTGCAAACATTGCACTACATGATCATACTTAGCTATTGCACTCTTCATGTGCGCGCACTGCTAGCATAGTCTGTTGGAGCACTCTGTCAAATATCCACTTAACATTTGTTACATGACCCGGATGCACATGGCCACCAAGAACTCTTTTCCACAGGTCACCTTGCAGCAGATCAGACTGACATATCTGCTTAAAACTCCAGTTAAATGCCTTTTTCATCACTCTTTCTCTGGAGGAATATGTCACACTCTGAAAACACTCAGTCATGCTGTGACTTGGTTGAACTTTCTTGGTATCAGTGGCATCCCAGAGTGACGCTGTCTGTAACTACTGTGTTTGTCCATGCTTGATGTGTCAGTATATAAGAGATTCACAGATCTTAACCCTTCTCCTTGTGTCTGTATGTTTCACTTCACCTACACCAAACCCTCTCTACCAAAACCACAACCATCAGAGCCCTCTGGGACCCAACACGCTCATAGATATCCAGCTGTTCTGAGAACTATTCTCAAGAGCTATGCAGCATGGGATCCCCAAGCAGTTCTTTGGTGAGACTGCAATAACTTTTCAACTTTACCAGCTTAATGTCCTCACTGGGTACAGTTTTTGTTTTTTGTTTGTTTTTGGGGGTTTTTCAAATGACCCATCCTTGTAGGTGCTTTCCAAACTCTGTCGGTTCATCTGCTCAGTTGGCCTGATGCCTGAAGCTTTTAGTTAACAGACTCCTTTTGGAATCTGGCCTGTTCTCTCAGTATGTATATGGCAAAAGGATTGGTACCAAAAAAAACCAAAAGCGTTTTTCTGCGCTATATTGTTATGGGAAATAGTGCCGTGTCACATCAAAGATAACATTTGTTTCACTGAGTAACAAGTTTACGTTAAAATATGTGATTTTTGGCACTTTACTCTTTTTTCAAAATGTTTAGTCCAGAATGGCTATTGTCTCTATAAAATTAGGAAAATTTGATTTTTACGACAATTTTATGCTCCGAACAACTGCATCTTTTAAACAGACACAATTTATACAATCTTGATTTTAGTTACAGAAACTTATGAAAAAAAATAAAGACTCCCCATCAACATTTCAGTCTACAAAAGTCTATAGCTTTAGCAGTCTAATTATTAGAAGTCTTGTGCTGACTGTATCAACCCTGTCCCTAAGAGATTACTTAACAGCAAAATGATTTTGAAGGAGATATAACCTAATTGTAAAAATGATGCAATCATGCTGCCAGGTAACCCAAAATCTTTCCTTAGCTCAAGTGCCAGACAGAAGACTTATGTGATTTAGGTTTAACCTTAGCTTCCAGAAAAGATATTACTTGTTCAAAGTGACTGTGTATTTATATTCCTTTGCTGTAAGTAACATGGTAGTATTAGGACTTTCAGGAGTAATTATCCAAAATAAGACTGACAAAAGAAATGACATGCACTTTTCAAGTATTACCGTCCATGCTAGCAGAAGGTTTATTTGGTTCCAATCCTCATGCCACATATCTTGTGGCCAATCCAATATTTGTATTAATTTTAAGTGGTATTTCAGCACCTTTGTATGACCCACTGTGTGTACTCAAACCACAGCTGTTTAGGGGATTCCACTTATATATTTTCTGGGATAAATGGACATGTAGAAAAGTGAATTAAGACAAGCAGATGTGTTTTCACCATTACAACATCCTTCTCACCTGCCCTGCAAGGGCTCTGTAACTCCGTTCATATCAGCCTTGGATCCATGACCCTTCACTCCACCCCGCCCTCCTCTCTTCTCTCACTGTCACCTCTGTTGAGTTGAGTTTATTTTCAGTTCTCTTGGTTTACTTACGATTTTTTGCTGTACAAAGTGTTTAAAATATTATTTGTATTATATGATGTTAGTATGGTAATGTTCTTTATTAAGGAAGAAGAAAATTTATTTTTGTTACTGGTCTGTTTCATAATTCTTTTCTAAATTGGTATTGTAAGATATCTATGCAAGAACTGTTAAGTGGAGCATTTTTATTTAAGAATGTAATATGTGTAATAAATGGTAGAATCTGCTTTTGGCTCGTTTCGGTTTTGTTCAGTCAAACTTCACATAGGCGATGATTCAAAGCAAAAAGTGATCCTATCTGGGGAAGTTTAACATTAAAATGAAAAATAAGGCACCTAAAATTTGTCACGTTATTTGCATGCTTTTACTGGTGCCTGGAAATGTTTGGTCATCTCCCAACACACCTGGTTAAAAAACAAACACAAGGGTACTCGATGCAGGATTCAGCATGAATATACTTTTGTATACCTGACTTAATGTTCCTGTGTAATTACAGTAGTAATTACAGTAGTAATTACTGTAGTAATTACTGTAGTAATGGCAAACATACTGAACAATGAAATAACTTTTCTTTAATATTCTTTTGGTTATTCCCATTACAAGCTAAATGAAGTCCATTGTGACCCAAGCTGAATCACCAAGGACATTAACAAAAATTCCAGTTATTTATTTAGTTAGTTATTTTATTTATTTGTTTATTTTGCACACATCTGATACTGATATGCTGCTGAGCACAGGAATGCATTTATGTGCGGAAGGACTACAACAGATGGTGTTATAAGCTGATAATTCAGTCCCAACTCCTGGAATAAACATTTTGTTTTTGTTTTACAACTTTTATTTCTAAGTAAATAATATCATGATTAAATTCATTGAATAAATTGTTTCGGTGACTAAACAAAAAAGTAGTGGGGGTTCTCTGATGGCATTTCTACTCCTTACAGAGGTTAAATGGTTTAGGTTAATCCATACTCTGTGAAAGCAGCCCCAGGGCTGATGAAATACAATCAAAAATGAAAGGAAAGAAAGGGCAAGAAGGGAAAGTAAACTGAGGGAAGTCAAATGTTGACAACACAACTTAACACCATGAAATGCCTTAATTTCAGTAACAGCCAGAGAGAGCTAGCAGCAGCAGGTGATGTGCCACCAGGCTCAATTCAGTTCAGTTTTATTTGTATAGCACCAAATCACAACAGCAATCGCCTGAAGACACTTTATATTACAAGGTATATAATTGTTGTTGGTTCAATTATTTGTTCAAAACCAGTTTAATGATGTGTGAACAATACAGATCAGAAAAAGGAAGTGGGCCCATAGAGACTGCTTATGTATGGGGCCCTAAATTCTGTACTGTGCCCCTGTACCTGTGTGTAACACACGCATTTTGCTTGCTGCGGGTGTCAAAATGACATTTTCACTGCACTTTGTGATTCACACACACAAAAAAGGGATTTATGTCAGGCAAGTGAAGCAAATAAAACAAACAGCAGGACTTTTTTTCCCTTTTCAGATATAAGAAATAATACCATTACTTTGTAATGTAAACAACTATTGTTTGTTTACATTACAAATTTATCTTCCGATTTCATTTTAGGATCCATAAAATGGGAGCAAACATAAAAAATGTCATCGTAGTTTTTCTAAAAACTCAGCATGATGTCTTTAAACCTCGTTTTTCCAGATCAGTTCAAGGAAAATCCAACACACTGCACCACAGTGCAGAAGAGCTGTTCCTTCATAATGTCAGAAACGTTTGTGAATAATCATTTTTCTCTCTGGAAACTCTTTCAGCCTGTGACTGCTCAGCAGCAGATTATAACAAATCGACCGAGGAAACAACAGCCATCCATTCATCCTTAATCAAAGAGACGTTTCTTATTGAATTTTAGTTTGCAGGAGAAATAAAATCCCCCCTGGTACAAGATGCCCCTTTGCCGCTCTGGGTCTGTTTGATTTCAGAACAGTGACCTTTTTTCAGAGTCTGAATCCAGCTTTCATGTACGTCAGTTTGCAATGCAGATGTGGGATGATTTCCTTTTGCTAGAAAATACTACATAAACATCATCTCTCCGAAATAACTAGTGAGATTTTCACATTATTCATCCGATAAAGCTCAATGCAACTGTAAAAACCAGTGAAATCGTCTTCTGATAAGGCGTTCGGTTCCAGAGCACTTTGACAAGGCGGGCAAAAAAAGGAGAAAAAACTTCTACAAAATGACTGAAATCACCCCGGTGTGGCCATCCAGATGTAATTATGAGTAACATGGTAGCACATTACTCCTGCGTAATGGCCATTTCAGGCAGATGGACACATCCTGTCAGGCCGCAGGCGAGAGCACAGACGTATGGAGGAACAATGGCACATAGCTGCAACAGAGCAGCTCATAGTCTCAACACTGGTGATAATTTCGGTCTTTATTACAAATTAAAACAATCTCATGAATATCTATTGTGCCCCTCCTGGTAAATGGCTTCATGGTTTTTAATTAGAGCTAACTTGTCAGTGACTGAGCTGACACAAACCGATGTCATGCGGACTAAATGAGGTAATCAAATAATTAATGGCTAACTGGGGATCAATTAAGCAGAAGATACCGTGTTCATATAAAGCATATCTGCTCTGTTAGTTTGTCCTTTTACATAGAAATTGCCAGTTAACTAATTAAAAGGGACCAAAGTGTGATTGTATTTTCCTGGCAGGACAGACTTGACGCTCATTCCTTGGATTTAAATCATCTTAACAGGTCTTTTACTGTAAATACAGACTTGGCACTTCTACATTTGCCCATGTTTTCTTTGCTTACAGAGCACTGACGATGAAGACATCTCAAGCAGAGCCAACACGGAGGATTATTATCATTTCTCAGCAGTGGGCTGTGTTGGCTAGAAAATGGGAATTCACAATGCTGATTAGTGTGGGCATTTTGAAGTTTTGCAAGCTTATTCACTTCTTGTCAGAGGTGGGGAAGGGAGGCGAGCGAGCTGTTTATAATCTTATTCAGCAGCATTAGCCCGTGTAGTGTTGGTGTAGTGTTTACAGAAACAGCAACCATCAGCCTTTCTTAACAGCAGAAATAAACAGAAATGTGGTGAATTGCCCCATAGCACGCTCTATACTTATCTCCCAGAAGGACCGTGTCAGCTCATTTAAGGGACTCTTAGACCAAACTGCCCACCAGCAACCACTCAGTATAATGCTGCTTTGTACTAAAAGAGGAAGTCATCACAACAGCTGTGCACAGAACAACAGCAGCACATTTAAAATTGTTCACGATGGTGGGAAAACAAGCTGAAATAGTGTAAATGCTAGTTTATTGCATTTTCTTTAAAAAGTATTTTGAGTTTAAGTAACTCATCATGTTTAGGGACATCAGTCAGTATTGGAGAATTATCCAAAACCTTTAGTTTACTTTCAATGTTATGTTTACCACTGCTCGAATGCTAGTGTTATACGCTGTCTAGGATTGACAGACCAGCTATTGGTGTCCAATGTCTGGCCAATTGTAGTGCAGCAGAAAGAAGATCTGGAAGGCAACACTGCTATGTAAGTATTTAGATTGAAAATGAGAGGTTCAGCAATAAGGAGTAGCTGTTATTACTGTTATTTGGCGAAGACGAGGCAACCGAAACACTTCAGAGAATGTGGAAGAAACACCACACCATCTGCAGCCCGAGGTCGCCACACCCTTCTTTTTCGCTCCCACTTCAAGTAAAATCAGTGAGTTATCACTTGTCATCAGTCGCAACAGGGAGAAATATCTGATGTGTATGTGTTAATTTGTTCTTTATATAAAGCCCCAATCTAATTAGACCAGGTCTCACCCTGTCCTAAAACCTGTTAGATAATACAGCAGGTTGTATAAAAGCATTGCCTACTGACCTGCCAGGGTTTTGCTGTTTGTGTGATTGTTTGATTTTTTGGGGGGGAAAAGGCACCATAATTCAGAAAGATGCAAACACTTTGGTGTACAAAGCTATACACACACCTTTACTTCACGACTAACTGTAGGCAGTGGGAGATCTAGATTCTCATCTTTAAAGCAAAAAACATTTCAAAGCACGTTTTGAACTTTGGACATAGATTTTTTCCCCTTACTTACCAGTCTGAATTACTATTTATTTTATTACTTAATTTTACTTTATTTACTGTTTATTACTCTTAGACCGATGAATGTTGCCCGGCTTGCAAGTGAAAGTATAAACTGTCTCACTGTTAATAGTACACACACTTAATGTTCTTTTCTTCTCTCACTCCAACCGATCACAGCAGATGGCCCCGCCCCTCCCTGAGCCTGGTTCTGCCGGAGGTTTTTTCCTGTTAAAAGGGAGTTTTTCCTTCCCACTGTCGCCAAAGTGCTTGTTCATAGGGGGTCATATGATTGTTGGGTTTTCTCTGTATGTACTATTGTACAATATAAAGCACCTTGAGGCGACTGTTGTTGTGTTCTGGCACTATATAAATAAAATTGAATTGAATTGAATGGCAAACACACTTGTAATCATGATGATAATGTTAGGGCAGAGATATTGATTATGGCTACGAGCTACTCTGTTTATATGGTATTTATTTATTGTCATTTGCTTTCATTTCTTTGAGCAGCGATGTTGTACAATACCCCAGTTTTGTTGTCCTGCTGTACAAAGTGTGACTAGGCAATGAAAATAACAAATAAAGACAGATTGTAAAGAATGACAAGTCCATGCACAGGCATGTACTCTTGTCAGCGTTTATGATTGGTCATATAGACCCAGTGGCTTTTGTTTTTTACATGAATGCATTTAGCCAGATTAAGAAACCCTCCATTTTCTTAATGAGTTGATAAGCACCGCCATGACTCCACCTAGAGTGATTGCAGTTGTTCGGATTAGTGAAGTTAGCCCTTGGTCAACCTCAAAATGTGCCATCGTCTTTCCCCCCATTTCTGCTCTATTCATCAGATATTCACTGAAGAACTGAGTGAGATGCAGGGAACACAGAAGCATTTGCTTTTTTTTATTTTAATAGTATTAATATATTAAAGTTCTATTTTACTTGAGGCCATGATGGGTGTCTAACAGGTCAAAACTGTATCGAGAAGATTCAAATCCAGACAGTGTTTGACAGAGCTGTGATTTCAAAGATGTTCATACAGGTAATGCTTGCAAATTGAGTTAATTATGAACTTTTAGCGAGAGACAGTAGTTATAGCTCTCTACCACGCTGCATGCTTGTCTTCTTAAATAATATGTTAGCAGTGAAGCTTTGCAGCGTTTCTCCTCTCCTTGTCTCAGAGCTGGAGTCTAATAGAAAAGAGTCAGCCTGGTGTGAAATGTGCCAGAGTAAGTGTGTTGGTGCATATTATGGGAGCTGCAGTAAGAAGCATGACATTCGTTTTAATTTGTTTATACAGCAGCCAGCCTCGGTAACATGAGAAAATGAATTCTGATTGCTCAACAAAAAGGAAACACGCTGTAAATTTTTGAAGTAAGCTTTTTCTACGTGGTCAGAGTTTATTTCCTGTGCGCTCGGCTCACAGGTCCGAGACTTGAGGGCCAAGCTTGTAGCATAAAAGGAAAGCACGCAAAGAGACTGCAACAGTAAATGTACACTCCACCGACCGTCTTTGTTCCACATGGCATGTCAGAGCGAGTGCCTATGCCAGACACTATAGCGCAAATGACATAAGTCTGCCAGCCATAGAAAGACAGTCCATATCAAATTTCATGTTAAGAAGGTTAAGCTCATCAATGCTGGAGTTAGAGTTGTGGTCGACTTGATTGGAAGGGGTCCCGACACATTGAGCTGTAACCTGTTGGCGTCTACTAGGCCCCACTTCCACTAATTGGAGTCTCTGAAGTAGTTTGTGCTGTTGGTGCCTTTGGAGCACTTTAATAGGATTATCTGACAAATACTGGGGCTTATTTCAAGGTACCATCAGCCCAAGAAGTTTCTGCAGCAGCTCAAAAGATCTCTGATTTGATCCCAGGAGGAGACACAAATGTTTTGGGGCTTTAGTGTAAATCAAATATGCAAAGCTGCACGTGTTAGTGACTCCTTGTGAATAAGGGAGCAGCTGAAAAAGGCTTTGTGTTGTTGTATTGTACAACTTATAAACAATCGATAATCAAGCGAGACTTGGCCAATAACTTATCATCCACCCTCTTGTGGAAATATGATGACATCTGGCTAAAAAATGTATGAAACCAGCGGGTGATGTCACAGTGGCAAAATCTAATCTTTGTAACACGTGGATGTTGTTGAGGATCAGGAATCAGTGCATCCTGCCACCGCTGCATTCAGTAGACAAATGCCAACAATGCGATGCAAGAGGATCATACAGGTGTTATACAGATATTGTACAATATGTGCAGGACAAAAGATTCACTATGGAAGAGAGCCAGAGATTAATAATAACTAATGATTTAAACATGTAGATAGCCAAAAGAACTTATCGAAGACGAAACAAGTACAATACCTTTAAATATCCCAGGAACCACACGTAAGCAAGTTTGATGTATCCAGGGTTTCCCTGCATTATGCTTGACAAAACCTGAAAACCCATTTTAAGATATTTGGTCTCAGAACTGTGGTTATCGGCTGCCTTTGTTAAGCCACAGACCAGTGGTCTTCTTCCATCCATACACTGAGCTGCATCACATAGAAACAGATGGTAGCAACAACAAATACAAATAAAATACTAGAATTATATTCACAAGAACTAAAGTAGAAAGCATGTTGAGCCTGCTGTGTAACACTGCAAGCCAGGGTAATTATCAGGTACTTTCATTTATGATGTTCTAAAAGTCAACAGCATCTTAAAAATCGGACAGTTTTTTCTAGTTTTGCTTCTGTATGACGTCAAAGGAAGTTGACATCCCAAATCACAGGAACACAGCTCTGCCTGTGAGCACAGCAGACCCAACCACCTGCTCTTCAAACCTTCGGTTGGCTTAACTCTTTGCCCCTTGATAGCCTACGAGGAGAAACCCTTGAAGCTCGTGAGTGTTTTCTGTCATATAGAACACAATGTCTGAGTGTGCATCAGAAGTTAGTGAAGGTGGACTCTGCTTATGCAGCTACATCTGCAAAAACCAGAAACAATTCTAATGGTTATTAAACCACATCTTTATTGATATAAACAGAGGTGTCAAAGTGCATCAATAAGGGTACAGGGGAGGTCGTCAAATGTCGACTTTATGGGGCATGAAACTAAAAGCGAAGGATGAACTGACCACAACTTTTTTAAAAAGTGCTTTAGTTTTTGTGGGCTCTAGCTTTTTCTTCAGATCTGTTAGATAACACTAACTCTTCAGAGATTAACAACTGGTGAGCAGATGGAATTAACTGCAGATAAAAAGCAGCTGGGTTGTGGGCAGTAATGGGAGGTGAACAGCATCAGTCCATTTGCAGTTTTAAAAGTTAACAGTTAAAAATATTGTGAAACATTAGCAAAAATCTTTTGACCAGATGCTCTGTAGCTTGAAGGTCAGTTGAACCTTTAAACTTTAGAGGTCGATTCCACCCAACTTTTTTTAAGCTATACTAACAGTTTGTTTAATAAAATACTCCTTTGGCCTGCGGAGGAGTCTCTTGCCCTTGTAAAGTGTTTGCAGTCAATAAATGAACCGGGAGCTCCCACTGTGTTGCCCTTAGACAGGTGTGTTTCTCTGCTTTTGGTCTCCTGGTGCTCTGGTTCATCTCTCCCTGCCAGACTCAATACAGCACCTGCCAGCTTCTGAAGGTGGGAACTCTGATTAGCTGTGACTCTTGTCTTCCTAAGTCTTAAACACAAGCTTGGTGAAGGAGTCTAACTGCTCGTCTCTAGGTTTAAGTTTTGCCCAGGGATTATATTCTAAAACAAAAGTGTTCTCTAGATTTTTGAAACACCATTTATTCATTTTTATACATATGGAAGCGTGCATGTATATTAAGGATGCTAATAGTGGGAGGAAAAAAGGGCCAAACAACTTCTTTGAGACTTTAGCGGCTAACTATGCAGTGGCCAAAGGTCAGGAGTGCGTACTCCTGTGGGCCACTGGAGCAGAGGGAAGTGGTCTGTGTAAATTCTGTCTTTACATGTTCAGATAGATGAACTAATTACAGTGAGTGTCTGCAGAGGTCTACAGGCAATCAAGTCTTTACCTTATCTGCTGCTTACAGCCACTCAGGAGGTCAAACACACATTAGCCTGCTATCACTGCTAATCTCTGTCTCCCTGTCAGTCTCTTCTTCCTCCTCATTCCACTTCAATAGCTCTCTCACACTCTCTTGCAGAGACACACACCTAAACACACGCGCATACACGATGCGTGAATGTCATTCGAAAAGCCAGGTTCTCTTTGCTTTCCTGCAAAATAGTCTTTTCTTTTTCTTTTTTTTTACATGGCACGATTTTGAGTGATTGAATAACTGATTTCCTTTCAGTTAAATTCACTGGTTTTCTGTTAATGCAAGTAGCTTTCAACCTGAGGATTTTTCAAGTGCACAGCAAAGGGACCTCAACTTTATCTGAAACTTAAAGGTTTCCACAGTAAAATATGTTTTTAAAAGCTCACTGCGGAGCGTCTCCTCCCACTGGAGCATCAGTCTGAAAGGGTCTCAGTCTTCGGTGCAGGAAACATAGAAAACACATCGGTTAAAAATTATACTAACACTTTAAGAAAGAATTATATTACCATGAGGTTCCTTACAATGTAAAAAAAAAAAAAGTTAAGGTGTTCCTAAGATAGATTTTAAGGCCTTTATTTTTTAGTGAAAACATAAAAACATCCAGTCATAATGAGGTCTTTATCTCTGGTAATTTTATGAATATTAAGGAATATGTTGGGACGCTATTGGTGTTTTTAATATACATGATATCTTGCAATATTATTTAAAACTAATTGCATTATTTGAATTGATCCCACTGCAATGACACAATGGTTTTATTTAAACACACCATGACCAGTTTTTTGCCCTCATTGTGCTGAAATATATTGCGTTAACAAAATGAGTAAAAGTGTCCATTTGAAAGTTTAAAACTTTGGTTCTAAAGGCATCTATTATTATATTTCTCTCAAAGCGTGCTCTGACCTGGAGAGATTTATCCAAAACCGCTCAAATGTACAGATTTGCTGCCATCCCAAAGATCTCCGTCATCATCAGTGACAGCAAAAAAAATCTTTCTACATTTAATCAAGGTAAACTTGTGCCCTTATTTTTCATTTCTCTTTACATTTTTAAAAAAAATAATTAAAAATATAAAGATTTCATTTTTAATTTTTGTATTTGCACAGTATTGCTATACTCTCCTCATTCCACCTTGCACAGGACGAACCCCCAGAAGCAGACACAGCTCAAATAAGGCTCCCGCAAATGACAAGGTAAAATTGAGATTTGATATGGTGCCATTACATGTTTATCTAGAACAGTAATCTTGGAAATTGTCCTCTTTATGCAGACGATGAGCGCGACATGTTCTGCTTATCACAGAGAGTCAAATATCGAGCAGTGATGTTTCTACCTCCATTTTTCTGTCTCAGTCAGAGCTGCTGCTGTTTGGTTGACTTTATCACCGACTGTACTGTAAAGCTTTAAATTATTCAGTGCATGCCAAGATCCAGAGAGACAGAGAGAGAGACAGAGGGAGAGAGAGGGAAGAGGGCGAGGTGCTGTCTTCAACAACAGCCTCTATTTTCTCCTCTTCCGTCTTGCTGCACATCAGTTCAGACAGTGTTTACCAGAATAAACCCTGTCCTCCTTCCTCTTCTCTTCTGTCTTCTGGGTGGTTTCTTATTCCTTGTTTTTCTGTGGAGACAAATCCATAGCCAACAGAAGTGGTAAGTTTACTCAACAGCAGTAGATTATTACTCCATATACGCTTACCTGAACTTTAATGACTGTTATGCAATTCATAATTCTTTTTCATGGACTGGCATTGAGATCTGGAGGTCAAAGCATCTTTACAACCTACCAATAGACATAGCATGGAGCACTACATGGAACAGCCGTGCATGCATGTCAGTTTTGCCCGAGAAAACGTAATGTCCTCAGGGATTAATAGAGTATTTGGATTCATATTCTTTCAAATGTTTCAAACCATAAACATTGGGACCACTGCTCAAAAAACAGCAAAGATAGAAACTGCAGTAACGCATAACAACCATCGGAAGCTAAAGCACATTAAGCTTTCAATTCAATTCAGTTTTATTTTTTCGAAGCACTTTATATTTTAAGTTGAAGATCCTCCAATAATACAAAGAGAACAAAGAAAACCACAAAAATCATATGACCCCCTTTAAGCAAGCCCTTTGGTGACAGTGAGAAGAAAAAACTCCCTATTAACAGGAAATGTCCAGAACCAGGCTCAAGGAGGGGCAGCCATCTGTCAGCAGTTGGACTGAGAAGAGGATGACAACAGATATGTTGAGTAAGAGAGCTTCATTACTTAATTGCTAGCTTACTGTCAAAAAAACATTAAATCATAACTAATAATTTGTAGTAGCTAGTTTATAACTGGGTTATAACTCATCTGTAACTATTATCTGTATATAAATAGATATAAAAAAGTTATGTTAGTATTAGTTGTTATAATTGCTAATATATAGTTTTCTTTAGCAATTTTTGGTTCACTCTGTCCAGACCCTTGATTTCATCACAGAGCTGAGGTGGACAAACAGGCTTATATTCACTCCTGCTGCTAAATCACCAATTTACCTAACATGCACATTCATGTGGAGAAAACACTGTGTTCAGCTAACATCTGGTGTAAACATACAAGTCATTGCACAACAGGTCAGCTAAAACATGTGAAAATGTGAAATTTGTCTACAGACAAGCCTATTTTTGCTTTAAAAAAAAGCAAAAACAAGCTACACTTACAAGGAAATGCCCATTCTGCTATAAGCACCAAACTGTATTTGAGAAACTTATGAAAGATATTCTAAAGTGTTCTTTGCTCTGTGGTACTTTCGGCTGAATCAATAACTGTATTTGAGCAGAAGCTTTCGGTCCATCATGGAAATGAAACTCTCTCACTCTGTAACCAGTGTGCACAACACTGGACATCACTTTAATGATGGTGGGGCTTTGAAGGGAAGAGTCTTCTTCACCAAGGCCAGGATTTCTTTAAGACTTGTCGATTCTCAGCTTGCTTTACTTTCCCTAATGGACTCGGTGCTAGCGCTGTTGCAGAGGTTAGAGCCTGTAGGTTCTAAAGAAACACGGGAATTTTCCTTTAATCAAAAAGGTAATGATTCTCATCAGACTCCAGCCTTTGATAAAAGACCTGAAAGAGCACTGTGAATTCCTCCTGTCTTTGCAGTTAAAAGCCTTGAGCTCTTTGTGTCTCTTCTGTCAGTCTGTAATCATCAAACTTGAAACAGTGTAAAAAAAGAAAAAGAGGAAACCAAAGAGCTACCGAAGGACCCGTTTCTCCTCACAGGAAGATGGTTGAAGGGAAACAGGTATTTTTTTCTAGACAAAGTTGGTTTCGCAAGCTTGATCTTTAGAAACTCATCATGCCAAAATTTTCTAGCTGCAGAGGATGTCATGTGCCAAAGGGCAGTAAGCAAAGTAGACTCAAAAGCAAAATGCAAAGCAGAGCAAGTCAAGGTTTAGAGGATTTATTAGCCAACAGGACTCCAGAGGACAGTTTGGTTTACAGGGACTAGTGTCACTGAGAGAGAGAACTTAAGCTAATCTAAGGGAGTCCACAGACAACAGGTCCACAAGAATGCTCCAGACTTTGTGTGTTGTGTCTGAGGCATGTGTAATTCTTAATTTGTCGATTGGAGGAGGACTCTTAAAAAGGAACCGCCGGTCTGATTGAGGCTGGTGAACAGAGTCGTAGGAGGGTGAGCAAGCGGGTGAGTCGATGTGTCGAGATCTCCGATAAAGGACTCAACAGAGGGAGGACCAGCTCGGCGGGGGCACAGGTATGTTAAGCTGGAGAAGGAGCTGTTCTTTGGTTTAATAGGGAAACTCAAGGAAGATGAACCGTTTCACAGTTTGTTCATATTTTAAAGACTGTGTGTGTGTTAGAGTGCATGTGTGTGTGCGTGAGTGCATGTAAGAGAGAGCAAGTCTGTTTTCTGCACCTGGTGCATCCTGTGTGTCGGCCCTCACTGAAGAGGAAAAGGAAGAGGAAACATGCTGTACTACACACAAACACACACAGAACGAGTCGGCTTACATGCATACATGACCCTCTTCTTCTGAGTCAGGGTCTCTGGTCTCAGGTCACTGTTGGAGGATCTGCTCTGATAGAACTGGAACAAAGAGCACAACAACACAAATCTCCCCAACAGAACACTTTTCCATCAGAATAATTGAGGCTGATACAAGGTACTTAAAAAAGTAAAATCTTAAAGAATCCTCTTTAGCTGAATTAACTCAACAAATTAGTTATTTTTTTATTTTACTAAAGTAGAGCAAATTACTGTGCACATGTCCCATTTGTCCCAAGCTCTGCTCAGGAGAAAAACAGGAAGTGATTAGTCCTACTAATATGGCATATTAGTTGAGCACATAAATAATTTTCAAGACTCCAAGAAACAGGAGAAGTATAATCAGAGTTTATAATGCCAATAACTTGTATACAGTTCTGAATTCCTGCTTCCACAAACACTTACGGCAACACAGTAAAGAATACAAAAATGTGTACAAATCTTACTTCAGTGCAAATGATTTGTAAACTACTAACTATACACTGGGCAATACACACAAAATACATACATAGATGTAAGGTGATGGACCTTCCTACTTTAATGGAACAATTATATTAACCATATTTCATATTTTAAAACATAAAAAAAAAATCAGTGTGGCCATTTAACTCTCTAAAGTTCACTCAGGACTTAAAAGCAAAGACGGTCAGGCTTTTGACCTCGTTTGACCCCAGAGCAGAGAGTGATCATGAGAAACTACAAAAGAGAGCAACACCACTTTATACAAGAAATGTTTAAACATTATTTCATTTTTAAGGCCAGTATTTCAGGAATTTAAAGCTAATCGTCTTGATTCATGTCTGGCTTGTGAACACTTGAGACCTGACTGGAAAACCAGAGATACAGCTTTGCAGCAACCCCTTTTTGGTTTCTAGGCATTTATTTGATTTACGTATCGTGCTTTTGTTTTGTTTTGTTTTTTTTAACAAAATGAGTTTAATGGAGCTTCAACAGTCATAAACACATATCAGTTTAATTGTTCGCTCAGTGTGTGTGCTGTCGGTGCATGTGTGTGCTGTCCGTCTGTCCTTGCTGTGTCCAGCGGTGACAGCAGAAGCTTTGGTCCTGTCACTGCTCATAGTAGCTTCACATCCACAGCGCTCACAACGTGTCAGCGTTTCTGTTCCACATGGAGGCCAGTGGGGCATCATTACCATCTGGCTATAAGGCTATACCGATGTCAAATATAGGCCAGTGAACACACATACACACACACACACACACACACACGTGCACACACTTTGCACCGATCATCCAGACAGTTTGCTGTTAGCGCTTGGAGAGCAACAGGGAGAAGGAGGCAACGTGGAAGAGAAGCGGGCCTCTGTGACAGTCCGTCCAAAGCTGACCGCCAGCACTCTGGTGGCAGTTGGCCTGGTTCCTTCTCAGTGCTCTGTGACATTCCCTCAATCAGCACTGCAACACACACATACATACACACACTCACACACATGGAGCTTCCAGCGGGCCTCATTGTCTCACTAGACGATCCATATGAGTCACACTGCCCCTACAGCTCCCAGGAAAAACTGAAAAAACACATACACTAATTTTTTGTCCCTTATTTTCACTAACAATAAAGCTCAACACGTGTAGTCAAAATAAGCTCTTTACAGGCCACATACAAGGGCACGATTTCCCTTTGCAGTGGGTATTTCCTCCTCACTTGTCAAAATCTACTTTTTGTCTGTTTCGCTTTTCACGGTTTCTGGGAAACTGTTCCCTCTGACTGTCGGAAACAACAGCATTATGAGGCTAGAAAATATGATAGCCATCGTGTTTGTGCTATATTGCTTAACGAATTTAATGAAGAACACTACTTGCTCAAAGGTGACTCCTGTCAAAGTCAGACAGTCCCTGTGTGTGCTCTGACACAGCGCACACACAGGGACAATAGCAACAGGAAGATGCTAGTGTAGCTCATATCAACCTTTCAGAAACTCCAACATTGTCTCTGTAATATAAACTCACCAGTCTTTTTGTCTGGTATGAATGTTTAACTGCTCATCAGTGTAATTAGACATGTAGACAAACTGCTGGAGTTCAAACTGAGCACTGGAATAAGGAAGAAAGATCTGAGAATTTCAGAAATTGCTGTTGTACTCAGACTTTCCTGCCCATCTCAAGGATTTACAAAGAAGTGGACAAAAAAGAGAAAGAGAAATCCAATGAGCAGCAGTTCTCTCAGCTAATGCCAGAGGTCAGAGGAGAATCAACAGACTGTATTAAGCTAATAGGAAAGAAATACTAACTAATTTAACCACTCATTACAATCCAGATATGTTGAGGTGCATCTCTGAATGTACAACAAGTCAAACCCTGAAGCAGAAGGAACACAGAGCCACCACTGTCAGGAAACTCACACAAACTGGACCACAGATGATTGGAAAAATGCTGCCTGGTCTGATGAGCCTCAGTTTCTGCTCGTAAATTTGGATGGCAGGATCAGAATTGGGTGTAAACAGCATGAATCCATAACGCCTTGTATCAGTGGCTCAGGCTGATGCTGGTAAGGTGATTGTGTGAGGGCAAGCTTTGGGCCCCAAACTGAGCATTGTTTAATTCTCACAGCCTACCTGAGTATTGTTGGTAGGCTGACTATGTCCATTCCTTTACAAACACAGTGCACCTATCTGCTTCCAGCAGGATAATGCAGCCTATCACAGTGCTCATATCATGTCAAACTGGGTTCTAGGACATGACAACATGTTTACTGTGCTCAAACATCCTTCACAGTCACCAGATCTCAATCTAATATAAATTGTCTGGTGAGTGTATTTCAATATGTCATTCATATTTTATTGGATTAGATTTTTTTAGGAGAAAATTTATTTAATGACTCATTTGAAGTTGTGTTTGTGTGGAAATTGGTTTCTTATACTTGCAGTGAAGTCTGGCTGGAAAATATCTATAATCAGTGTAGTCTTTAAATGAAGTTTGTCAGTACCCTACAAAACTCCAGGGGGCCCTCCCCGATGTGTGCTAATCCCTATCATGTTATAAACAATCTGACAAGCAACAAAATAACAACAATGAAAATATTTCACTAGAAATGACAGAGGCAATCTTTAGTTTGGTGGCCGTAGGTGGCTGCCCCTCACTGAGCATGGTTATGTTGGAGGTTTCTTCCTGTTTAAAAGGGAGTTTTTCCTTCCCACTGTTGCCAAGTTGTTGCTTATATAGGGTTGCCTGACTGTTGGGGATTTCTCTGTATTTCCCTGTGAGGCACATTGAGGCAACTGTTGTTGCAATTTGGCGCTACATAAATAAACCTGACTTGAATTATAACTCCCAACACCAAGTTGGCTGGTTATGAAGTGTTAATACTGTAGCTAGCTAGCTGGCAGGTTGAGTGTTGGTGCCCCAACTCTGACTCTCAGGTGTGTAAATTCAGTAATGGTCAGAAGAGCTGGACACACTATCTGAGTTAACTAATGCTAAACAAAGTCACCTAAAGAGTTTAGTCAAATTCAACTTTATCCAAGTGTCTCTCTCACGGTTAAGGCTGGACCAAAAGCATTTACTATTGTATTTAGTTGTTGTCTTTCATTTTCCTCCTTTTTTCCTCCTCTTTCTCTTCTCACCTTCAATTTTATGAGGTAATAACTGCCCACTGAGCCTGCTGGTTGTTGGACGATATGGTGGTGTGTACACAAATGCTATGGCCATTCAATAGGCTTTTATTTGTTTGTTTGCTTGGAGCTGGACAGAAAGTAGTGGGCTTAACAGAGCTTGTTTGCTGAAAAGAGTTGCCTGCTGTTGCCGTAAACAATGTTGACGAGCGTTATGAGACCGAAGCAGTAAATGTGTCATAAAACCTAAAGCACTCGCCAAAAGAGGCCCAAAGAGCTACACTGAGCTGTGGGATTATCTGATTGCCACTTTTGCTCGACTCACTGAAAAATATTGATTAATGTAGCTTTTAAGTAGCGGTGCATTTGCAAAATTTTTCATGTGAAATTCTGATATTTCTTCGCTCAGCCAGTAATCTCATTGTATTTTCGCTCGCTGCTTCTCTGGGATCAAACCAAGCGGAATGATTAAATGTCGCATATATTTAGCAGAAAACCAGGTGATGTGCGTGGCTATCATATATAAATTATTTTCCGTATAACTGGTAGAAAACAGATGAATCCACAGCACTTGTTATCCCTGGTGAGTTTCACCTTGCCCAGCAGTCTTCTGAGAGCTGTTGGTCTCATTAATCTCGTTTTCTCTCCCCTGCCTGCTTTCCACTCTTTTTTTCCTTTTTTTTCCCTCCCTCATCCCTCGCTCCTCCTCTCTCCTTTGCAGACAATGATCCAATTAGCTGCTAGCTGCCATGGCACCAGTTGCCTGCAGATGTCGGATGCCTGTGTGTGTGTGTCTGAATGTGTGTGTATTTGTGTAGCTGCCTCAGTAATTACCAGTCTGATGCTCCTGCAGCTCAGTAACCTTGTTCTGCATTCTGACTCCATGCCTTCCACTGCTGGGTGAGGACTGCAGTTTGAAATGTACATATAAAGCTGTGAAGCATTCCTATAGCTTTAATCGGGTACGGAAGTCACGGATGAGCACGCACATTAATTCAGAGTAGAGCAGCAAGTTCAAACACCATGTCAACTATTGTTACATTTAAAAGCAGACTGGTCACTGGGGCACAGACTGGTGGCCTGACAAGCTGTTTGGCCTCAAGTGTCGGACTGAGAGATATCAGTAAATTAAAGGGAAATAGATACAGGTTAGCTGAAGTCACTCAAAAGTTCACTGCTCTACAAAACTAAAATGTGCAAAAGTCTTGAGGTACACCCTTTCTTTACATTTATTTTTTACATTTTGCTTGGAAAATGGGAAATAGGTGTAGAATTGGATTAAAAAATGGGGTATAATAAAGTATATATGACAAAAACACACTTTGTACAATTCTAAGGAGCTTAAAAGTCAATATTTCTTCAAGTAGTTTTTACAAAATAGTTCTCTGGGCATGAAGCTTTTCTGTACTGGTTCTCTGTCAAGAAGATCCCACAATAATGTTGAGGTTTAGGCTGTGGGGAGGCCAATCCACGACTGATAGCGCTCCATATGGTTGAATAGGGAACAATGTAGAATATGTCATGCCTCTCAGTCAAAAAAGCAACATTTAATGTCCTTATAATCTCATAATCTGATGCAGTGACCATGGTAGCAGAGAAAAATGTTATGTAATCTGATGGCATCTGGGCAGAGGGGACACAGAGGTGCAGCGGTTAGCACTGCTGGCAACTGAGATAGGCTCCAGCTTCAATATAGCCCTGTGTTGGATATGAGGTTAAGAAGATATGGATGTATTTATATTCCATCGAATATTTGTTTCGGCTAAAGCATGATTAATGCCAGAAACTCTACTTGGTTACGTTTTAAGGCGTGGATGATGCAGATTGATGCCAGTATCACTCACTTACATGTGGTGGAGCTGCTCTAACTTAGGAGACCTTTAGCAGAAAATCCTTCTCTGACAGTCTGGAGAGGCCTCCTCTCACAGATCCTTTGGTGTTAGCATTTCAGACACACGGCTGTCGAAAAAGCAGCATAGCATGATGTTGTTTTGTTACGTGAAGACTAATTTTAACCAGCTGGGAATATAAAATTCTCCGTCCCATCCACATTTTATTCCTTTCTTCCAAAAGTATGATGTCAAATTCGCATTTCCTTTACTTCCAGTAATAAGAAGAGTTTTATAGAGACAACTCTGATAGGATCAGATCTATACTTATCCTTGTATCTCTGAATGATGAGCAGTAGTGGTGGGCGGATCGATCCAAATATCGATAGTATCGATATCAACTCGGCATCGGTATCGAATCAATACTAGCCTGGTGAGATCGATACTTTGCTTTAAGTTATCCTCTTGTTTGCAATGCCATGCTTTCGGCAAAGATGAAATAACCAGGTCGCCAGACTCGCCGCTCCTGTGTCAGCGCAGAGCAGGCACACTTTGCTCCCCTCTCTTGTGTTTAGATGTTGTGCTGTCACGTAAATTGACTTTGAGCTTTGGGGGTTGTATAGTTGCTTACATATTATTTGGATATTAACCAGTTGTTTTTGTTGTTGAGAATTTTAATTGTAATTTTTTTATTTTAGGTTCTCAAAAGTACTTGTTTTAATTTGCCAACTGGTTTGCTCGCACTTTTTATTTAAGATTTTTCTAAAAAAAACAAACAAACAAAAAAACAAAACACCACGACAGACCCGATGGCATTTTTATGCTTCGCAGCACCATTTATTATCACAACAAACGGGTACAGTCCTCCTGCTGCCAGCCGTACACATCACCACCACCAGCAACACCACAAGCAGAGCACAGGTTTTAAGCCAGCGTGGCGTGATTATAGATGCCGTGCAGGTGAGTCCATTTCACCTGCAGCGGCATGACAGAACACATCCCGCCACAT
>VUQR01003122.1:5033-18613 GCA_015108515.1 Hemichromis elongatus
GAGGAAAAGGGATGGGGGGGGGGGGGGGGGGGGGGGGTGGGATAATTGAAAGAAAAAAACTGGGAGAAGATGGGAAATGAGCGTAGAGAGCTGGACAAAGAGAAGCGAAGAAAAGATGAAAGGAGAGAGCAAAAAAAAAAAAAGACTAGGGTTGCAGAGATCATAAACAAAGGATGCAGTTTCACAGGAGAGGCACTGGCAGCTCTGCCTTTGTTGTCCTAATGGCTGGTGAAAGCATTGTTGATGGGCCATATTGTGTTCAGCGTAGGTAGTAACAGATGAATCAACAAAATAAAAGGGGGGTCACAGTGACAAGATTCAGATTTCATTTGGAAAAAGCATCCAGGTCAGGAGTGTGTTAACCCTTTGAGCTTTCCTGAATATCTGCCTACCTTTAGTTATTTATCGGCAACTTACCTGCTAGAAAATAATTCTGTCAAACACGAATGAAAGTCATGAAAATTTATTGTGCGTGGTGATTTATCTTCACAGCATTTTAGGCAATTTTATGATAGCAGTAAGTTTATATTTTGTTTTTCTTCTTCTTTTTATTGCAGCGTTCGGATCCTCGGGACCTAAAAGGCCTTCTTATTGAATTTTAACACCAGCGAACTGAAGATGTTTATAGCTCTGTGCTGTAAATCTAAACTAGAGACCATTTAATGCAACAGGTTGATGATCAGATCCCTGAGTGTGCTGGTAACCAATACATTAAAAAAACACACACACACACTCACACACACACACACCATAATTATAGCTCTGTTAGAAGGTACTTAATGGTAACACATTAAATGCACCATTTCTACAGCAATGCCCTGATTGAGTCACCATCCCATATTTCCCTCACGGTGCTGCACAGGTTTTCAGTAACAAAGCGTCAAATATAGAACGCTGCAGACCTCACCGGGTCAGAAGAGGCATCCCGTTAGACCTTTGTTCTCTCAAACTCTGCAGTCATTCTAAATCGCAGTTACAAACGTGACGACAAAGGGGTCACATAACAGGATAAACACTAATTAGCAGGATTTCTTGGTTTCAAAAGAGGTGTGGAAATCAGCATCTTAATAGGAGTTTAAAAAGCAGCATGAGGCAGCTCACAGACCTCCAGCAATTTCACATTATCCCATGTTCGGATTTAAAGTCATTTAGAGAAATGGGAAATAGATGTGCAATGGGAATGCTGGTACAACCTGCAAGTTGACAGCTTTTGTGCTTTTTAACTAAATTAAAGGGGAATCTAATCAGCTACAATCCTTAATTTGTTTTTTACAGTTAGAACCACAGTTTGATGGCTAATGAAATTTTTATGGTTTATAGTTCAGCCTCTCTACAACCACAGTGGCTCTTCAATCGGATAATCAAGGTGTGATGGAAGTGCAGAATTTCAGCTTTAATTCAAGGGGTTAAACAAAATATTTGCATGAGATATTTTTGGATTTGCAGCCAATTTCATACATAGTGTCCCATTTTCAGGGGCTCAGAATTAATTGGATAATTAGGTCTGGTCCCTCCTTATTTAATGTCAAATGAAGCAGATGTAATATATGAAGCTGATTCACAGGGTTTTATGGCTTGTTTTAAACTGTAGTTTTAAATAAGAGATGTCTGTGCAAGCGAGGGAGGCCATCATTCGACTGAATAAAATGAAATAAACACATCACAGAGACCAAAATAAAACTTAAGGCATGGCCAACTAAACAGTCTACAACATTATTAAAAATGGAGGAATGCAGTGACCAGCTCGGCAACACCAAAATACTCTAAAATCACAGAAAACAACTAATGTAGAAACAAAGGAAATAGAATTATTTCCTTTGTTAAGAAAAGCAACTCAAGGAGTTCGAGATGTCATTTTCAAGCTCTACAATCCAGGGAAGTCTCGATGAATAGAAATACAGATGGTTTTACCACATGGTGCAAGTTGCGGGTTGCACTCAAAAACACTTTGGCAAGATTAGATATGCAAAAGAGCCGACATGGTTCTGAAAACAAAATCTTTGAAATCAAGATAAAATGGTAGCAGAATAGTGGGAAAAGATAAAGATTGAGATGTAGGGAATCATTCCATTATTCAAATGATACCAAATCATCTGCCAGACTTGGTGAAGTCAGTGTTATGGCATGAGAATGCGGATCACTAGAAGCACTTTACAGTGCAAACGAGTCATGTTTCAAAGGATACTGCAAAAGTTACCCAAGAGTTCCTCAAGGGAAAGAAATAAGATATTCATCAATGGCAAAGTCAGTCACCTGATCTGAATCCAACAGGGTTATTGCTTTTTAGTTAATTAATGCAAAACCCAGTACAGAAAGACATAACAGCAACAGTAAAGGCCTCGCAGAGGATTTCAACACAACGTAGGTTCTACACTTCAAACAGTCACTGGCTGCAAAGGACTTTCATACAAGTATTAAAAGCAATCCTTATATTTAAAACTGTGTTTGTTTTTGAGCCTTTGTAATTCTGTTGTTTTAATTCTTAAACAGTTAATGCAAAACCCCTTGAATTAGAGCTGAAAGTCAGCACTTCAGTCACTCATTGATCTTTTGATTTGTGGTGGTGTGTACAGAGGCAAAACTACAAAACAACCGTGTCTTTGTTTAACAAATTATGGACTTCACTGTAAGTTAAACCAGCACAGCCCCAGTGTGAGTATGAGTAACAGATGAAGAAGAAAAAACCCCATCAAAATAAGGCATAAAAATATATCATTGGCCCGAGAAGAAAACACAAACAAGGTTCTGTTAGGAGCCTACCATGACCCAGTTAGTATCAATACCTGTACAGGTGATTTGGTCCTTAAAACACTGTTTTAAGGCTTAGACTTTAATCCTTGCACCTCATACACATACATATAGTGAATTCTGTTTAGCTAATACCACGCTGACATTTTAAGTTAAAGGTGGAACCAAAGTCCGACTGCTACAGAAATTCCAGGAGCGTTGTTTAATCAGACTTTGAAGGCTATTCAATATTTCTACCACAGTGGCTGACATTTTTCCTCACATTTCTGCTTCTGTGAATGCACGGGCTTCTTGGGGCCATTGCTGATGAATTGTTGTGCTGTCAGACTCTTCCGTGCCAGGAGCTGGATGTATACCAAATTTTATGCCTGTGAGAGTTGGAGCCTTTTGAAAGATTCAAATTGCATTTTAATTATAGCACACCCACCAGGCAACATATAAATGATTACTATAAGGACGTAATGTGATCTAAAGCTTGACACACAATTATCCCTTTGTGCTGGAAAAAAAATGTAAATCGCAATTGTGTAGTATGTCACAGAAACATGAATGAGGGAATGTAAATAGCCACATCCCAACAATGCTCCGCCGCTTGGCAACAAGGTGGGAAAAGAGGACTTCGTGCAAGCTTCCTTT
This sequence comes from Hemichromis elongatus, assembly GCA_015108515.1. NCBI lineage: Eukaryota > Metazoa > Chordata > Actinopteri > Cichliformes > Cichlidae > Hemichromis > Hemichromis elongatus. Next base: position 8,418 of record VUQR01003122.1, read on the forward strand.
TTTTTTCATAAGCTGCAGTGTTTCAGCATCCTCTGCACAGACTTGAAGCGTGATCAGAGCGGTCATGCTTAGTCACATCGTCATGTGTCAGTTCTGAGAAACACTGAACTGGATTCACTCAGACATTGTAAATTATACATTATCACACCGACTTTGAACAGCTGTTTATCTGCATTAGGCAATTATTCCAACACGAGCCAGCATGTGTGGCAGTTATTATAGGCCATGCATGTAGCATAGCTAACTCACAGAGCCTTGAATTCTGATAGAGCAGTGTAAAACAAATGGGAACACAGAAGAAAATCCCGGAGAGGATTAGCTGCCTTTATCAGGTTAGATTAAATTTGATTTGTGGAAAGATCTTGCTAGACTCAGGCCACACAGCACTTTAGAAATCTCTCATCATATTGTTGTAATCTGATCTTTTATACAACACTACTTCCCCAATTTAAAGATGCCACATGCCGATGTTGAAGTGCCGTCCATAAAAACATTTACTTAAAAAAAAAAACGCTACCCCGAGGACAGGATATGCATCTTGAGTCTTTGCTAATGTCATCAAATCGATCGTTTAAAGGGCAGCAGGACTCTGGGGTCAGAGGACTGTCATGATTATGTCATCGTTCTGAATTAATTTACTTACCGTGCTTGTTCATAGTGCCTTATTATGAGGTGACCCGCATGCATCAGTGATCGTAGTGAAAAACTGATTTATTTTAATTAAATATCTGGCATAACATTTTTAAAAATTAACTCAAACTTGCACTGCAAATTTGAGCTTTTTTACTGATCCCACTACAGCCTCTGAGCATCTTTTAAGCTGTTTGAAGCCGAAACTTTTCCAAATGTCCATATGAGTCTGATGGGATACTAAACAGACTTTTCCCCTCCCCTTTGTACAAAGTCAGTGCAGTGAACAACCAAGCCCATGGGATAAAAGTCTAGGTAACTATGCAGAGAAATTACAGCAAGTGGGTGTAATGTGTCCTGCCCAGTCCCCACATATTCCCCATTAGTATGAGTGAAACACTTAGGGCCTACTTCTCGTGCCTAAATGCTTTATGACTGAAAAGAGTTAGTTAAGATGTCATGCGTCACATTTTCAGGGGTTTCTTCAAACTACTTACAAGCCTTAGAGTCTTCCTTTGAAAGCCTAATCACCTCTGAAAGGAGAACTGGGGTGTCTGCTTTTGGCAGTTATAAGAAAATTGTGACAAATAGCATTTGAAAATAGCAATCTAATAGCTAAGGGGAGACAGGCCCAACTGTCATCCAAATTTCTTTGTCATTTGTCGGCATGTGTATTGTTTTTGTCCACTGGACCCTGCGAGGCCCCTCTGTCACGATCCTGGGTCGTTTAACCCAGTGTTTTGGATTTCTCTTATATTTTGAGGTTTATGGCTTATGCTTAAGTTAGTTATCTTCAGCTCATTCTATTTTGATTAGGTTGCCGTTTTAGTTAAATGTTTCTTAGATTCATCTTTTGTCTTTGCAACCTTGTGTTTAGGTCTCCCTCGCCCCTCATGGATTTCAGTAATGTCTTTGTCTTCCTTCTCCTCTTCTTGTGACTCGTTCATTCTGTCACATGAGTTTCCCTCCATCATGCTCTGTTTGTGCGTAGTTATGTCCATGTCTCATCCCCAGCCCCCTTTTCCCTGTGTAAGTATTTATAGTATGCGTGTTCCTTGTCAGTTTGCCATGTTAAGTCTGCGTGTCTTAATCTGTTATGTACTGTGTTGTCAAGCTTGTGTTATCACGTCTGCGTCTCATTACGTTTCCTGTTTTATTTTGAAGAGGTCTGGGGTTTCTCTGGCTGTGTCCCAATTCATAGGCCGCATCCTTCAGAGGCCGCATTTGAAGGCCGATTACGTCACAGCGACGCGACGAAGGCTGTCCCAATTAGAAGGCTGCGCCAAATTTGTCTCCCAAATGCGTCCTTCATTTCCCTGAACTTTAGGGATGGATCGGGTGTATCCATCATGGCCCAACCTATCCCAGAATTCATAGCGCGGCCCAGCCAATTCCAGTTTCCAACAATGGCGGCACCTACTTAGTTGTAATATTACTCTTAGTACTCTTTTAAATACTTTAATTATTAAATTATTATTCATAATGTTCCCATAATAATATAAATACACAAATGCGGCAATGGCGGAGGAGCGCGACTAAAAACCTTTAATATTACTCCTTCTGGGTCCTAAAATAAACTTTAACATAATTTCAGGCGAGAATGTAGCTGTGTCAACTTCAAATATCTGCTCAGTTTATCAAGACATCACATATTTGCAAAAGTGCTCCGACGTTTTCGGAGACATCTGTTACCCACCAGCTCGATAGCTGAGCGGGAGGTCGAGGCTCGCTAGAGCCGGTGAGAACAACGAACTCCCGGCACACCGTTTTCAGACCCCCCGCGGTCTTTCACTCCTCACATGATATATAAACATGATATATAAGTCACTTAGATAACTTAAAAATGTTGTTATTTGGCTTTTTTCAGTGTTTTATTTGTTCCTGAGTAAATCGGTTTGGCTGAGATTAAAGTTGCAGTTTTCACACAGCTGAATAAACATCAAACAGAAAACTGATTAAACAGACGTGTGAGATGGTCGAGAGTTTACTCCAATGTCCCGTTATATTTTAGATAGCAAGGAGCAGAGTTTATAAAACTCCACCAAGACAGTTGGTGAAGCACATCTGAAGGCTAGACTGTCCCATATAACAGCCTCGCACTTCTGACCTTCCCGGCCTTCGAGTCTACGTGGGGGCCGGGTCCTCCGAAGAATGCAGCCCCTGAATTGAGACACAGCTTCTGTTTAGTGTGTTTAGTTTCACTTCCCCTGTGGCGTCATTATGTTTATTCTAATCAGCTCTTTCCCCACCTCCTGTGTATTTAGTCTGTGTTTTTTCATTTGTTCCTTGTCTGACCATCCTGCCATGTTTCAAAGCCTATGAATTGATGCCAAGTCTTCATGTTTCAGGTTTCTATGTTCATGTTCCAGGGTTTTTTATGTTTTGATTTATTTCTCCCAGTTTAGGTTATTGTTTAGTTTCGTCTTTGCCTTTTGTTTTTGTACCGTTTCACCAGCCTACAATAAACGGCTAGCCCTTTGCTAAGATCAAGTTTAGTTTTCGCGTGTCTGCACTTGGGTTCACCTCCTCACTCCACACAGTCAGCTTCTGCTAACTGCGACACCCTCAGGTTAGAAACCATTTTAAATGCTGGGCATTTGTCTTCAAACATCTCATCCTGTCCTGACCATGTCACACCAACCGTCCTCCTTCCCAACATCCATGAATCTACTTTGATGGTCTTCCTCTTTTCCTTGTGCCTGGTAGCGCCATATTCATCTTCCTTTGTCCATTACCCACCCCACCCTCTGCTTCCACGTAGCTTTAAACTATGAGTAAAAATCATTCAAATCACATTTTACATTAAATAAAACAAACCCATCTTAAAGTTGCTTAAAAGAGCACCCCACAAACATCGATGCTGGTGTATTCTTAGCAGATAGCGGACCCACACAACTTTATACTGCAGACTTCTCACAACATCTTTCTACCCACCGGGACCCATAAATAAGAATATAGGGTTTTAAAAAAGTGATTATGATTTCTTCTTCATGTTTAGCCAAGATTGAAGGGATTAAACTCTTCAAAATGTCAAACTATTCCTTTGATATACTTACAGCACCTTGGAGCTCATTTGTGAGGTGCTGAAGAGTTTCAGTGACCCTCGCCATTGATTCTCCGGGACTCCTGAACTCTGATCCTCAGTCTTTAAGAGTCAGACGATCATCTGGTGGAGGGCCTTGTCTAACATACTGATTTAAAATCTCATTGTCATATTTGCCAGTAAATTAAGTGAATCACTGATGAAGGTTCTTTGTCTCTCTAGCACTGCAGACTAAAGGCAATTGGCTAGTGCTATATGAGAAGTGAACACATAATTCCTACAGTCATTCTGTGAATATCTAGATAGAAGCGACAAGCTGCAACCCAATGTCTGGATTCATGAAATGGTGTCCAAGAAACACCATGAAAGGCACTGATCAAAGAAACCGAGGCGCGAGCACACAAGATAACACGTGATTAAAACATATTGACAACCTGCTAATCACTGTCACTGTTTGTACCACTGACAGCATGCATAAAGTTTGTTTTGATGCCAAACAAGCGGGCGACCAGAAGCACTTCAAGGGATTATAGCAGAAGGGTATATTGCCTGTGTGATGTGAGAGTGAGGGGGAGGTGTGGAAACAAGATATGGCAGGAAACCTATCTACCAAACACCTTTCCACCGGCCGACTGGCAGCCTCGAGGCAGAAGCAAACATGACTCAATCTTTATCTTAAATGCCAGCAGCTAAATTACTATACAGCTCAAAGAGAATATGCGTGTGTGTGTGTGTGTGTGGTCCTGCGCAGTAAAGTGTACAGATGGATGACTCATCCACCAATCATGTGACTCATCAATCACTGCAGTTACCATTTCCCTGCCTTCTTCTGAAATTTTCCTTTTCTTTAGTTCTCTTTTCATTCCCGTCTGGCTGCTGTTGCCTTTTTTCTCTCTGTTCTTTTACTCTTCATTTAGATTTTTTTGAGATAGAATAAAGTCCCTCTATGGGTTCTTCTTTACTTGATTGATGTGGCTGTCACCGACATTTACTGTCTTTTTCTTTAGTGTTTTATTTTTTCAAGCTAAAGAACCAAGTGTTCATGCTGTTTTTGCTTCGGCACAAATACAACAGAGCACTCGCCAAAAAGCCATGAAAAAACTGAACTTTAATAAAATAATTGCTTTTATTTTTTATCATATAGCAAAACTAGTAATCATCATGCTGTTATTTACACATTGCACGGGCATATTTATTTCACACTGTACATCTTACAATGCTAAAGTGACATCAACAACAACACTCTCCTTTTACAAGACAGATGGCTTCACTGTGGACACAGTGGCCCTCTTCCTTTGAGATTTCTTTTTTTTTTATGTTCACAGTTTATTCAGAGAAGACAACCATTTTGAATTCTCCATACTGTTTTATTTTTTTCCTCTTTTTTTTGTTCTTTTTTTTTGTTCATTTTTTAAGATGCAAGTAGAAAGACGTGCATTTAACGGTTTGAGCACAATCCCTGACTCCCCGGCCTGAAACTTTTCAATGAATTTCTTCTGAAAAATGAACAAAATGTTTTGTAGCCTCGTGGTGGAAATCAGTTGGGTTTTAGTTTTTTTTTAAAGGCTGCAGAACAGATAGCGTGATTTCAAGTATTTTTTTTTCTTTTAAAAATAAAGGAAATAAATAGACACAATAGATATGATGCGTGTGCGTAAAACAAAGGAAATGTGAGCTGGACATGGACAATGAGAAAATGATCCGAAACATGAAGCGCTCCTGCAGAGTCACGGAGCAGTGCATGGATGTGGCGACGGTGGATCTGCCGTAAATATGTTGACACAATAACTTCTGGATCCCAGAATGCTTGAAACCCCTTAGTCCACCAGGTTGGAAGTGTTTAGTGTTTAACTTTGTGCTTTTGGAGTCCACAGGGTTTCTACATTGGGATGATGAGAGAATTATGCAATATGATATTTCCCTTATAGAACCATGGTGCTTTGTAAGGCAAAAATCTGAATCTTGAGTTTGAAAAACAAAACTGAAATGTGTGTATTTGGCACCTTTGCACGTTGCAGCTGTTTAAGGTTGATCCAATCAGAAATGAGAAAGGCAACTACACACATCAAATACAACAAAATGTATGCTGTCGACATTTGATCATATCTGTGTTCTCTCTCTTCTTCTGTGTGTGTGTGTGTGTAGATAAGAAGTAATTGAACTTCTTTAGTTTTGTAATGTGACGTACAGAATATGAAACAAAAGATACAAAGTGACGTTGTAAACATGGGTCTCTTACAATGGCCACATCTGCATGTGAATGTGTCACAATGTGATTCTATGTAAGTGTATGTGTGTGTGTGTGTGTAGTGTAGTGTGTGTGTGTTTTTCGTGTGTCCTCTGTAGATCTCTGAAATATGCAAGAACATCAGAGATTGACCTGAATGAAGGCAGACATACACCATGGTATGTTCTGTTTCAAAATGTAAACTGAGCAAGAGGCTGAACATGGTTACAGGGAGCTTAAACTAGGACACCTTCATCCTCTCCCTGACTGAGAAAATCAACAAAAATACAGTGATTAAACCAACATAAATCTAACTTTTTACTTCTGAAAATTCTCATCAGGCTCAAAACACACCTTCTCTGAATCTTTTTTTCCCACCTCTGCTTTAGCTTTCCTCCCGCTACTGTATAACTATCCCACATCTGTGAGTCCCTCTGAGCGGACAGTGTCCAAAAAAGTCTCTCAATACATTCTGCGCTTCATGTAGATCCTCTCAATAAAGTTTTCCAGTTCCTCCTCACTGTCCAGCTGAGGCACCAGCCCATCTTCCTCATAGTCATCTCCCGGTGTGACTTGTGGATAGTAGTAGGGGGGTCGCCTGCCTCTCCTGGGTGTGGTTATTGGTTTGGGAGGGGGTAGGGGTTGGTAGGTCCGTGGGTGAGGAAGGATATAGTTAGAGATATAAGGGGTAAGAGGCAGGCGTGGTGGTGGTTGCTGCTTCCAGCCCTGTCCACGGTTCTTACCCCCACCCCTGTGTCTGCGTCTCGGGGCCTGGAGGTCAAGTTCCTGGGGGCCGAAGGTCTGGTCTCTGGAGGGGGGGGGCTTGCCATAATATTGTGGTTTGGGATATGGGAAATAAACAGGGTAGTATGCTCGATATGGCTTTTGGTAATATGGATAAGAGGGGAAGGCTAAAAACTGTTTCTGAGGCTTATACCAATAGTCCTGCTTGTATGACTTGACTTTATCCTTGTGCCATTTCTTGTTGGACTTGTTGTACCGATAAGGGGCTTTCTTGGGGTTTTTTGAGGCTGTGTAGTGATAAACAGGTGGGGCAGCCAGAGGAGGAGGCACCAGAGGCCTAAAGCGTGGGGCAACAGGGTTGCTGTTGGTTGGCTGCTGTTGTAGCTCTTTCCTTTTTTTCTTCTTCTCCTCTACATCACTAATAATCTCAATCACATCATCAGCAGGCAGGTGTAGCTTGCTGCTGATCTCAATAAGCCTGTCAATCATTTGCTGGTCCAAGTCATCTTCATCAGGAAGGACCTCCTCAGAGCGTTTGTCCTCAGCTGTGTTGCCGGCGGCCCCCATGCTGCTTTTCTGCCGGGGCTTCATGTAGGCCTGCTGCTTCCTCCCCATGTACTGCAGCAACATGTCAGAGGCAATGTCTGCCAGCCTCTGTTCTTCCTCTCTCGCTCGCTCGGCCTCCTCCTGCTGCCGGAGCACCTCCTGTTTCTCCGCCCGCGCTCTCGCCTCTTCCTCCATGTGGGAGAGGCTCTCCTCTTCTTCCTCAACCTCCTCCTCCAGCTCCTCTCCTTCATCCTCAAAGTCATCCATGAAGTTGCCCCCCTTCACAGGTCTGTTGCGGGATGGGTTCTCCTGCCAGTGCTGCTTCTTTCCTGCACGTGCTAACTGAGTGTTGTATGCTTTGTAGCCCTTGAGAGGAGGCAGGATCTCATTATCTTGGAGACCCAAGTCAATGTTCTGGAAGTAGCCTCTTATTTTGCGCTGCAGGGAAGGGTCATCTCCCTCTGAGGTGGAGCCTGGCATGGCCTCATCTAAGAAACTTTCCAAGTAATTTCCCTCCTCCCGCTCCTCTCCTTCATCTTTCTTTCCCTCCTCCCTTACACTATCTGTTCCTACATTCTTCAAAGACCACCCTTGATCCTCCGACCTTGTGTTTTCATTCTCCTCCCCCTCCCTTTCCTTCAAGTCATCCCCCTGAGCAGCTGCCAAATGGCCTACATTTAGCTGTTCAATAGCCTTATCGGCCCCTCGACCCTCCTTCTCCTCCTCCACCCCCCTCTCTCCCTGTGGCTGCTCTGTTCTCCTTATCTCACCACCCTTAGAGCCTTCAGCAGAGGGCAGCTCCGGACTCCGATCCCCTTCCCAGTCTCTGTTTTTGCTAGCCTGGTTTTCACTGTCCCCCAGGTGGTCCAGGGCCTCAAGCAGAACAGCGAGCACCTGCGCAGGGTCCGTCACTTTATCTAATTGGTTGTCTTGACCTGGGCCCCGACCCCAGTCTAAGGACCCGTTGTCAGGGCTGGAGAGGCTCTGGGGCTGGGGCGAGTGAAAGGGGGCAAGGCTGTCCTCTTTACGGTCTGTCCGGGTGCGCCCCTCCACCCCACCCTCCCCTGCCTCACCCCACACAGGGGCGGTGCCAGCTAACTGTGGAATGACAATGAGCAGGACCAATAGGATGAGGTGGGCTGTGGAAGGGGCGTGATGACAGGTCATGACCATGCAGAACTGGCAGGAGGGAGGTTAAGCACCTGAAGAAGGAGAGAAGGCAGAGAGAGAAGGGCAGAAGAAGGATGAGAATTTTTTTTAACACATCATTCTTTTTTAGTTCTGGAATCATGAATATGTTTTTTTGTGTGTTGTTTTTGCTTTATTTTATTTATTTTTTTTGGAGGGGTTGTTTTCCCCCAGTGGCAACATGACCATCAGTGTGATTTTAATAACATACAGCCAGGAGCCAAAACGTACAGAAAATTGATTGGTATGAAATAAGTCCACAGCCTGACATAAAGTTTTAAAGAAAATGTACCCGAAAAAAATACCAGTTTTTCATTTACAAGCAACATATTTACCACAAAGAGGCCACCATATTTAAAGAAACGTTTTCCAATTATTCTAGAAACCTTTGAGGACAAAAGCAGGCAGGCGTAGCAGCCAAATGCAACAAATTCTCAGCTCTTTAATTTTCGATTCAGAGCGTTTTGACTGAAAAAAATGTTGTTTCTAAGATTTCCAGCTCCAGTTGTGTCACTGCTGTGCAGCTTGGATACAACTGGAAACATGAAGATGAAGCTCTGAGCTGAACGTACAAACCAGATCGTGATTCGTTTAATTAACCGCAAAATTAAAAAATAAAAATGAAAAATTGCGCGTTTCTTTGAAGGGAAAGAGAATATTCCGCACAAAGAAATTGCATTTCGATTCAAAACATCGTGCCTTTTTTTGTCTCGAGTCACGCGTTAACCCACTCATTATCTCTAAGCCGCACGAATCACTTGATTGGGAATAATACATCCCCTCGTGCATTATGTCAGGGTCACGAGATTTAACAGAGCAAATTGTTTGAAACAGCAACGAAAATGCGCATCCGGTAACTGATCTGCGTCTTTTTTTTGTTATATGTTAAAAATGCCTCACCTCTTCCTCCAAGCCAACCCATCCAAAAAGCGCGCACCTCCCATTTTCTAATGTCTAGTTCTTAAAAAAAAAGAAAAGAAAGAAAGAAAAGAAATACAGAGAACAAAACGGGTCCGAGATCGCGTCTCTGTAATTGCTGTGATTTTGGTATTCCATGCGTCAAAGCGATGTCACCAAGACACTGGCACAGAAGACTGCAAGCTCGGGGAAGTCATGCGTAAAGCTGGTGGCCACAGTTGAGTTATTTAACCCTACGGTCCCTGAGTGGTCCATCCAAATTGTAAATTAACCGGGCATTAAGTTTGAGAGGATAAACCCTTTTTGCGCAAAGACAGAAGGGCGCAGCCAGTGAGGATGCAGGGCTTTGTCCTTGTGTGGCGTGAGCGTGTTTCTCCTCACTGGCAGCGGTGGAATGCAGACAAGCGCAAATTTTTGGCATCACAGCCCAATTTGATTTTTTTTTTTTCATTTTAAAAAATCAAGAGAAACGAAATTATTCGACTTATCAGGGCCAACTACCTACTCAGAAATGGTTAGGATTCCAAATTATTTCGAATTAATAGCTGAAAACAATCTGTTTAAATCGTGCTTGTTAAAAGAAAAAACACTGAAATCGTAAAAATTTGCACATTTTCTCAAATGTGCGAATTCTTCAGAGGTTTTCTTATATCTTGCGTGAAAAAATTTCCCAAGCTCTTCTGAGAGGCAACTAGAAATATTTTGTAAACATTACTGTCTTCATATTGCAGGGTATTTATTCCTAATTCATACTGAATGAGCGAAATAAACAAAATAAAAATGTAAATATTTTACTGGGTGTTTTTAGACTGCATTTAATAATTATCATCATTACTATACGTTCATACGAATTGGGTTTGTTCGTAAATTTCATAATTTCTCAATCAAGTAATAACATTG
>VUQR01003122.1:27607-38295 GCA_015108515.1 Hemichromis elongatus
GGGGGGGGGGGGGGAAAAAGAGGGGGGGGGAGTGGGGGGGGGGGGGGGGGGGGGGGGGGGGGGGGGGGGGGGGGGTTCATTACACTAAATATATTTAATTTGCAATTACTTTTCATGTAATTGCAAACCCTGGTCAACCAGCACTTCACCCCCTCCCATTTTTCTTTTATCCAGTTGCACCAGTTCCTTACTCCTCAAACCCAAAACTCAAGTTTGTATTCCTGGAATTTTCTTCAATTCTCTTTTGCCTGTTTGTTTATTTATTTATTTTTTTCATCTATCTACCTTTTATTTCCTTGTGTACTATTTTGCTGACCTTTAACTCAGTATGCTTCATGCATGGTGTGTTTTGGATTCCCAGGCTGTTTTGTTTTTTCCGGACCTTGCCTGTTTTGCTTGCCTCACTGACTAAGCCTAGTATTAAAGATTTGGGTATTTGAACTTTTATCTGCCTCTGGCGTCCTGCAATTGGGTCCATTCAGTGATGTGGGTTGTCACTAGACATGTTATACTGATATTAAAATAAATAAAATAGAAATGGAGCAATCAGCAAAATCAATATGGTCATGTCAGTGACTTTTAAGAAAATGCCTTAAAAGGATAAAAAAAAAAATCAAATATTCCCAATTTTTTGTATTGCATCTATCCTCCCAGGTGCCTTAATCGGTTCTGTCAGCCCCGCAAAGAATAATGTCTTTTTATTCACACTGTGCAGCCCTGTGAATGGACACCATCGTTCCATAAGTAATCCATGACAGGTTAACGCATCTACCCTGATGAATTTGTGTTAAGGGTAATATTGGAATATATAAACCAATATTAATGATAGTTCAAGCAGCCACTGAATGCCAAATACCTATTAGACCTTTCAAAAGAGTTATGGTGGGACTCCACGGATCCCTCGTGAAGTGGATTCTGTGTGAATAATGTGTGCGCATTGTGGTGATTGTTGTCCTATACGCTCTCACTGTCTGCTACCCAGAAATCATCTACCCCCCTTGAATATTAGCTGTAAAATGTGCATTGCAACCTTTGAGAAACTGGTGGCGTCAGTGACGGATGGTGTTGGAGGCCAGAAGCAGGCAATGAATTTGAGGTTGATGAGGCGACTCATATCGGAGCGCGCGACATTAGTGTTCGCCATCAATCTCTTCGCCTCTTCCCTGTAGACATCTGGCACATGCATCAGCAAACACACTATTGAAAGTGAATTGAACCCAACCCTGACAAAAACAGATGCAGACACAACGCAATGCAAAGCCTCATGACAAGATGCTCGGCCTGCTGCCAAATTCCTCTAATGTAATACAGTAAAACCTGAGACTTTATTAGATTAATAGCTTGCATTCACATCATTTGCAATCACTGCAATAGAGAGCACAGAGGGCAAAGCCACGAACTGAAGTCCAAAAGGCAGGCAAGTTGCAGTTTTGCAGAACTTCAATTTTATCCTTAAGCATTCACGAGAAGAGTCAAACAATGAAACACCGTGTTTAAATATACAAACATTATGCTGTTAAAAATGCAGCTTTTATTTTGGACCATAGCTGTAATGAAGCATAGAAGGTCCTAATTTACATTCATGAGAAAAAAGATGCCATTGCAGTTGTCATTTAAATTACTTCTGAAGCTTAGTAAACAGTAGTTGTTTATTTTTTGTTTGTTTGTTCAATTTTACAATATTCATTCTATTTGTATTAAAATAGAGCATTAGACTGCTGGCTACTAGTAATTGTGAAAGGCTAATCCAGTACTACAGTCAACAGGAAAACTATAGTAATGTTTCCTTTTTAAAAAAAAAAAAAATTACTTGAAAATGCTGATAAAATCTATGCAAATACGTCACATATATACATCGCATTTTTATACGTGCATTTCAGCTATCAGACTGGTGTTTGTATCCTTACTTTGCTTGTGTTTTGTTTAGTCTGGTCATTTTTAAGTGAATGAAGAGGTGAAGATGCTTTTCTTATCTGTGCAGGCATAGTGTCGACTTCTCAACACTAAAATGTAGCATTGACTTAATTTTAGGGTCACATATAGAAATCGATTTTATAGTCCTGGCAACCACCAGTTGATAGAGAAAAGTGTGTTTTTCAAAAATGGTTGGGGAGCGGTTGCTAGAGGTTGCCAGCAGTCACTACTGTGAAATTGGTCGCTAAGAGGTAAGTGCTGCACCAAAATTTTATTTGAGATTACTTTGGTTGCTAGAAGATTGCTGTGGTTGCAATCACCTTTCACAGAAGAGGCCAACTTGGCCGCAGTAAAAGTTGTGCCTTTCGAAATTTGTTAAGGCAACTTTTACTTTGAAGCCGAACGTTGACTGTTTCTAGTTCTAGCTGAGATATAAAACAAACTGCCTACATTTCCATATCAGGCAGGAAGCCGGGGTCCAGTTAATATGATTTTGATGACAACCTGATGGCATCAAAGAAAATAGGGCACGCTCACTCGAGGTGTCAGGGTGACGGAAATTATCATGATTAATGATGGGTTATGACTAGGCAAGAATGTAATCAGTCTCTCACTTGTTAATCATTATCTCTCCCTGATTAATTTTGGCTCAAGATTTAAAATAAGATATCATGCTTCATTGTGTTGGGCAAAGGCCTTAAACAAAGCTTTCACTGCATGAAGCACTAGACTTTGCAACTCGTGATAATATTAATAATCATCCGATCGCGTCTCCTGCATTTAACGTGTACTGAAATCAAAAGCGAGACACTTTAATACCATAGAAAGCCCACAGTTAGGAGGTGTACAGTATACTTGTCATCAACAGCAAGCATAGCCCCAGGTACTGCATGCTGTGGGGTCCACCGTGAAGCTATGGGGTTCAAAAACACTTCAAGTCCTAACAAAGCCAGGTGATTTGTGGCCAGCTTGCCAGCTAAAAAGACATAAGGTGCACTTTTGCATTAAACTTATTTCTCCTCTTTTCAGGGATGCCAGAGCTCTCCACCTCCCCGGCCAAACCATCATGACGCACAACTGAATGAACAGAGATTTTATGAGCATCCCGTCAAGTGGACAGCAGGTTAACCAACAAAGTGGGCAATGATTGAGGCCTGTAAATGTATTCTTGGTTATCATATTATCGCAATACTACATGATCCATGAAGAATAAAAGTCTTTAAAAGATTGCAAAGGCACTGTGGAGATTTGATTTGTGAGTTATCAAGCACAGGGTAACACAGTGGCATGAAAAAAAATCACCCGATGAGCAGTGTTATTCCCAGCAATGTAACATGTACTTCTATTCTACACTCACCAACCACTATGTTAGGTTAGCCTGTTATCTGCTGATTACAAGAAATATCAGATCATCCCATTGGACGGTGGTAACTCTTTATTCATGTAAACACGAATAAAGGTTATTAAAATGACTTTGAAAGTTTCATGGTTGTTGGCGCTAGACCTGCTAGTTTGACTAAACTGCTGATCTGCTTTGAATTTATTGCACAACCATAAATTTACAAAGACATGGCCGTCTCTCTACACTGCAGCAGAAGACCACACTGGGTACTGCTCCTGTCATCTGTCAACTGTAGTATTAAACAAATCCCACCTCCCATCTCCACCAAGATCTAAGTCATATTTTACTCACTGATATGCAAATCAATTTGTAACTTTAATGTAATGTCTTTTCTCTGGATTTTTGGTTGGTATTGTGCCTCTCTCCATTAAATTGAAAATACAATAAAATCAGAGAGTTTCCATTTCATTGTAAATGAAATACCAATTTAGCAGGTGATCAAATACCCCCTCCCCCACCACCACACCTTTATTAGGTAGTTTAGAAGTCAAAAGAGGGTCAAACTCAGTTCTAGCAAAGTGTACTTGATGAAAGGGTCAATGAGTGCACAGAGCACCTGTTTTGCTTTTTCTGTTTTCCTGCAAATTATATACTGCATGTATATTTGTTTTTAGACTGTATAAAGTTTAAAAACAAAAATCTGCACATTTAAGTCATCCCTGTGAGCCAAAGGCACAAACAGCTGGTTCTCCACTCATGGATCTGCGTGACATTAACAACAGTTGACGGTCTTCTCAGCTCTTGCTGTGCAGCGGTCCCATCCACCTGCTCTGTTTGATTTATATTTATCCACCACTCTGAAGCAGAACACTCTGCAAGGTTTGGATGACCCAAAAATAATTTTAGGTTCAGTATGAAACCAAAATTTTTCTTTTTAAAGAAGTAAGCTTAAGAGGATTACGTTTTTATTTTTCTATTTGTTTTTGGGGTTTTTTTTAGCATTTTTGGCTAGGCTAATGCTAACCGACCATGCTGTTACAGCTGCAAAGATCATCGCTGACAAGTCAGAGCAACAGGCCACATGCTGTAACATGTCTCTGAAATGTTGCTGCGAGTAAGAAAAGGTGAACTTTACCCAGTGAAGATACCACACAATGCTGCCGGTACAAGCTGCCAATTATAGGTAATCAGTATAATGATTATCACCTGCTTGCTGATTGCAGTTTAACAGAGGAGTTTTCTCTGAAGGTGGTGAAAATGCACTCAGTGACTCAAGGAAACTCTTGAAGGCTTTTTTGCAAAACCTGTGCAGCGCATGAAAAAATTAAATTAAACACACTCTCACAACAACCTTTGTATTTTTACATACCATGAGATTAGTGTTAGATTATCGTCGCCGCGTCAAGGGCTTTAGAGTTTTCAGAGATCTGATAAGCCTGCAAACTGTTAAACATCTTCATCTGATAAGGGTCTTAAAAATGTGCATAACATTTTTGGTTCAGAAACATGTGGGAGTGAGATTTAAATATAAAAATATTAGAACGTAATGATGATGCACTCGTGAAATGCCAAATTTGGTGCAAGAACTCGACAAAGTATATGCTTATGTACAAGTATCAAGTACCTGAAGTACCTGTGTGTGTATATATATATATATATATATATATGCCTGACACTGATAATCACATTGGAGTGTGCAACCTTAATCTTCACATCCTAACCTGTGTTTGTTTTTTAATCATTGAATTAAACTGTGAAATTAATGACTTCCACGGGGTTGGACACCTTCAAAAGCTCCAATAAGGATTTATAGGGCAACATCAGTAATGCGATCATGTTCAGGCACATATACAACCTCCTATTTTTAACGCAATATTATTTTCCTTATGTGGACATCATAGTGAATTCTACGGAAGAGGATTAGGGCCACTTGAAAAAACGAAAAAGAATTCTGAGATTAAAGTCAGAATTCTGACTTTTTTCTCAGAATTCTGACTTTAATCTCAGAATTCTGACTTTTTTCTCAGAATTCTTTTTTTTTTTTTCAAGTGGCTCCTAATCCTCTTCCGTAGAATTCTCATATTAAACAAGACAAAACTTTAGGATAATAAGACTACTGTTTGTATAGGTAATCCCTGGGAGCTGAAAAAGCTCAGACTTTGGACACAATTTATCAACGAAACGTGTTTCTTGTGTTTCTATTAAGATTAATTGTTAATTTCAGTGCAAAATAAGGATAATTTTACAACATGGCTAAGCTTATCTTCATTATTCTACCATATCCTACAAACTGTTTAAATATATTTAAGGATGAGAGGGATATACAGTGCTGAAGAAATGGGAGTGAGACAAAACATTTTTAAAAAAATGCAATTTATTGAAAACAATGTTTAAACAGGCTGTTTTACAGCTGATCACAAGTTTAGGATCACACCTCCAAAAAAAACTGCAAACCCCCCCAAAACAGAAATCAAAGTTCCAAACATGAACTCAGTAATGAGTACCAGCTCTACCGTTATTGTTGATCACTTCAAAAATTCATTGCGGCATGCTTGATGTAAGCGTTTACATGAGGTGAGAGGGAGCATCCAAGTAGTGGAGACTTTGCAAACTTCCCTTGCCATCCATCCCCAAAGGTTCTCAATTAGATTTAGATCAGGGGAACACGCAGGATGGTCCAAAAGACAATGTTATTGTCCTGGAAGACGTCCATTGTCCTGCGGGCGTTGTGTACTGTAGCGTTGTTCTGTTGAAAAACCCAGTCGTTACCACACAGACGAGAGCCCTCAGTCATGAGGGATGCTCTCTACAACATCTGGACATAGCCAGCAGCCGTTTAACGACCCTGCACCTCCTGAAGCGCCATTGTTTCACTGAAGGAAAAAGCACCCCAGACCATTATGGCGCCCCCTCCACTGTGGTGCGTAGAAAACATCTCAGGTGAGATCATGTCATGCCAGTACTGCTGAAAACCATCAGGACCATCGAGGTTACATTTTTCTCATCAGAGAATAAAACTTTCTTCCACCTTTTAATGTCCCATGTTTGGTGCTCTCTTACAAAGTACAAACAATCAGTTCTGTGGCATTTAAGGAATCGAGGCCTTTGAAGACGTTTTTTGTTTTTGAAGCCCTTCAGTCCCAGATGCCGTCTGACGGTTATGGGGCTGCGGTCAGCACCAGTAACGGCTTTAATTTGGGTCGAGGATCGTCCAGTGTCTTGACGAACAGCCAATTAGATCCTGCCATCAGAACATCATGACAGTGTGACTACCTGACAGAAAATGACAATGAATCCACATTTTTGCACACATTTGGCCTTTTAAATGCATGTGGTCCTAAACTTTTGATCAGCTGTTAAAAAAAAAAGCCTGTTTAAGCATTGTTTTCAATAAATTACACAGTCACTACGTAGTGTAATAGGGATATATGTTAATGTCACCTCTGTACAGTGACATTGCTGACTGTCTTTGCTGGATTTAAGATTTTCATGCTGTTTCCTTTATGCATAATCTGGCCAAAAAGGACCCAATGGACATAAGGTAGAAAATATCCACTTACATTTAGCCCAATAGGAGGGCTCTTAAAGATGAGGAGTTTAAAAGGTAACCTTCTAACCCCTGTTGTGCTATATTTTATGATTTTTTGTGTTTATGCTAAAGTTAACCCATGATCAGGTGACCTCTGGCCTGCTAACCCACTGCTCTGTCCAGCCAGTGAGTTGCCTAGCATCCTCCCTGCTGTTCATGCCTCGGTGTGCCCCACAGCTCACACCACAGTTGGCTGTTTCACTTCCTCTCTTTGACAGTTTTCCCTCCTTTCCGTCTTCTTCAGTTTCACCTATGTTGAATTTGTTTCACTCGTATCCTGTTACCAAGTAATTCTCTATATCACCACTTTTAGACAGTCCTCTTGTCTTAGTCAAGCTTTCCAGACATTTTATGATGTTGCTAATATTTGTGTCTCCTTGTGCGTGTCTTTAGTGGAACTGCTTACTTTCACTTAGGATGTTTAGTCAGTTTAAATTGACCTCAGTTCGTTTTTTCCCTTTGGTGTGATTCATTTGTGCAGGTTTGAACACAGAAATCAGTCTCGGGTGTGGACCAAAACACCCACATCCAGGCCCTTTGGAGGTGGTGGTATGGTCTCAAATGAACTAATGAGTGATTCATTTATGGTGTGAATGTAATCCGACCCTGATCTGAACAAACCAATGGGTGTGCTTAACAAGTATGAGCTAAAAAAGGTCTCATAGCCATGTATGCTGTGTATTCTCAATGCAGGAAGGTACTATGGATGTGCAAGGTCTGTAGATGCTCCATGTTCTCCAATAGCCCAGAACGCAGCACATTCTTCCTTCATTTGCTCTTGTTGCTCCCACCCCAGACACATCTGGCCAATGTACGGAGTAAACAATGTCATGTGCTTTGTAGTGGCACTTTTTTGTTTCACTTGGATGTTTCTCTGTGTGAAGACAAACCAAACCACAGGAAAAAGCTACAAGTTTATCAAACTCATCAACTGATTCAGACCAAAGTAAACAAACTATAGGTGTGAAAATGCCCTCACTGCCAGTCTAGACATATGGCCCCTGGTCCAATTAGAGAACTAAATGAAACTGGACTTGTACCTTAAACAACACAACCTCTCCAATGTGACCTCTGCACTGTTTTACTTAATTCATACACTACATAGATACAATTACATTTCTGTGGCGTGTGCACCCAATTCAAGAAAATTTGTGGCATTTGACGATTTCTAAAAAAATTCATGAGCGGCCCAGACCTTTACTAGAAGTCTTATAGAAAAAGTTTGCTTCTCTCCGCAGGCGAAAAGATTATTTATTTGACATGAAATGTCACTGTGAATTATAAAATCTTGGCAAAGCGCACCTCCTCATGAGCAGGTGGCATTTATTTCAGTTAAGTCACTGGCTCCCACTTGTAACGCTTTGGGGAAAAAAGACAAATAAAACGTTTTGCAGGTCCACATTAAAATGTGTACACGCACCTTTACAAGCTGTAGAGCGTGTCACTTTATTCTGTGGAGAAAGAGGGGGAAAAAAGGCCTTATTGTAGCCAGGGGTAAAACCTGAGCTTGTCAGTGTAAAAGGACTCAGGCAGAGAGGGTCTGAATAAAGCTTATATTCAGCAAGCTCAGTATTCGCAAAATCCATTTTCCAGATAGCACTGTACAATGAAATTTTCCATTTCTTTATCTGTCACTTCTGCTAATCCAGACATTGATCTTCCTGAAACAAAGCTCGGCTTTCTGTATGTAACTGATTGTCATAAACTCATTTCTCCTTTATCATTTGAGCTCATCACCTCCTCTATTCTGGCTGCATGCGTTTTATTTTTACGATTTCAGTTTTCCAAGAGTGTTTCACTATATGCTATTTTGATCTAAGTGAACATGCTTACTTTCCGAGCATCTGCCTGCATCCATGAGCCGCAGAAAATGAAGATGGTCTAAGCACAAAGATATGGAATAATTCTGACCTTTATTTATTAAATCTCATTACTTTTGACATTTTAAATTTGCACATAAAAGTTCATATTATTATACTCGTCATACTCTTAATTTCAGAATTGAGAGTTTACTTAAGTATGACTTAACACAATATATAATAGTCTCCATCTGTTATAAATAGACCAACGAGCCATAAATATTTTACTTTCTGCTATATATGTAATTTCTTAAAAGAAAAAATGCATTGCACTTGGCATGCACAAGGCCGATGAATATTTTTGCGACTTGGCATTGAAAGACTTTACTCAGCTGTCTTGGTCAAAGACTTAGAGATCCGAGCTACTTCAGGGATGTATTTAATGTTATGTTCGTACAGAGAGTGTTATCTGTAATTGAAACATTATATCCTGGGCCTGTCCTGATCTGGACAGACTGCTTACTGACACAACCAGTCTCTTTAAAAGTAAACAACACTGCTGAATAGCAGGTTTGTGTAATCGTTCTATTGTTGCAGGAGTGCATTGCAGTTATATTCCGTTGTAACCACAGAAAAGAGACAAAAAAAATCATATCACTTTTGGTAATCACTTACTGAATTCCTGAAAAAAACAACGGTAGTTCTGTCAGTCAAAAAAAAACATCCACATAGCAAAGGAAGTCTGGCGTGAAAAAAAAGGCACTGTCAGAAGGCTAAGAGGCTGGTATGAAGGTGGACCCAAAAGCAGACTCAATGCACGAAGAATTCAAACTTAAACAGATTTTATTTAACACAGGGATTATCAAAGGCAGCGCATGGCTCAGAGGAAACTTCACAGGGGCTGGATCCACTGCAACGTGTAGAGAGAGGTATTATTTCCAGTGCGGTGGACTACAGGAGAGTTTAATGATGGGGTACATAAAAGAAGAGTGCTTACTTGGCATGTGGACAAAAGAAGATATTTAGGGAGGGGGGGGGGGGTTCTTCGGGGATGATGGCGAAGTTAGCGGCGAGTGAAACGAGAATGTCCAGGCACAATTTCCAGAAGCTGTGGATGGTTGCGATGAGAAGAGGGCACGCAGGTGAGTTTCCTGATTTTCCACAGGAGGTGCGCTGGCAGCTGGGAGGAAGAATTGGGTTGGAAGTAAGCTTGAGCGAAGGACCAGTGTCAGGGGACATCCAGGCAGTTACGGCAGTAAGTGGAGAATGAACCCAGAAGTGCAAACATCTGGAGAAAGGAGACTACGGGATTACACAAGAAAAAACTTGAACAGACAAAGCAGGGAGGCTGATTTACAGCTGTGGTTGAGCTGACGATATGGCGAAGAGTGAAGGCCTGAACCGATCCTTAAGACTGCTACATTGATTGCTGATGATGAGCTGCAGGTGGAGAGAGGTGGACGTGGAAACCCTGGACTCCACCTGGAGGTGGGACCAGACTCTGGACAAGCAACGCTGCATCACCGACACCCTGGATCACGACAGGCACATACTGCTTTGCCTGCGTACAGGTTTTCAGCACTGCTTCTTCTCTGTTCTATTCAAAAAAATGCACAAACCCTTATAGAACCCTAACTGATGCTCACTTTATGTGATACATACAAACACCGTGACAGACAAGGACAAAACTATACCACCACTAGCAACCACGCTGTTGCAGCTGATAATGAGAGATGCCATAATCTGAAACTGGCAAACACATTTAATATGAATAAATAGATACAGTTTAGGACCAAGGACTAAAATAGATAATATACACAATCGAAGGGTTGTTTCAGCCTGCATATAGACACTATAGGGGCGATCGTGGCTCAAAGAGTTGGCAGTTCGGAAGGTTGCCGGTTCGAGCCCCGGCTCCGACAGTCTCGGTCGTTGTGTCCTTGGGCAAGACACTTCACCCGTTGCCTGCTGGTGGTGGTCAGAGGGACCGGTGGCGCCAGTGTCCGGCAGCCTCGCCTCTGTCAGTGCGAGGCTGCCGGACACT
>VUQR01003123.1:3962-25446 GCA_015108515.1 Hemichromis elongatus
AAAACATTTACATTTAAAAAAAAAAAAAAAAAAAGTAAATAAACACTGTCAGTACTAGGGCTGTGCGATACAACCAAAATCTCATATCCCGATATAAGACAATTATTGTCCCGACAGCGATATATATAACAAAGATTTTTACATTTTCTGTAAATTGTGAATCTTGGGCAACTCGACTTGTGTGAAGTGTTTTTAGCTGGGCATCATGTACCCGGAGTCGAGTGTTACATAAGATAAAACGGCTGCAGTTACCTTTGTATTTATTAAACGGCGTGCTGTGGGGAAAAGCTTGTTCTAAGGTTTATTTTTTAGCACCTGACGGCTCTTTAGCTTCTCGTTGGTAAACGTAAACACACTGCATACTATTTTACGTGATTCCTTTTATTTTGAAAAATCTCAACAGGATCTTCTGTTTTATTGTGAAAGGTTTTGTAGAAAGTAAACAAGTGGACAGCGGAGCGTATAAAAACAGTCGCTTTTCCGTCCGTAGTATCGTTATATTAAATATAGGAGAAAGCGAGAACTTTAAGAAATTCTACAGTGACCATCACAACTATGAAAAAAATATTGCCGTAAACACTTTATTTTGCGACACCACAAAACAAACGATAGCAAAATATGAAATGCTTTTATATCGTCATCCGATATATATGGTTATATCGAACAGCCCTAGTCAGTACCTAAACCTTATATATCTGGACAGAAGCACTGGCCCACCTATATGTTACAATTGCAGGACCTGCTTGGTCATGGAAGCTTTCAGCACACAGTGCTTATGCTGATGTTAATGGTTTGAAACACGGCTGACCACAGAGTATCTAGGAGGTCTTTAAAACAACCCATTCTTTCACAAATGCTTGTAAAAACTGATAGCATGGCTGTGTACTTGGTTATATACACTTTGGCAATATTTCTGATTTGTCCATAATTTATATATTAAAACAGAAAATATGTTTCCCTATATTTGTAAAATTAAAAATGTTTTTTCATTCATTGTTGAGACGAACAAGTTATATTTTATCTTGTGTTTTAGTAAATCTTCCGGTTTTCGACTGCTGAGCAGACTTACTACACTGTTACGGGCTTTTGTATGAGTAGAAAATCTGTATTAAACATGTTGTTAACACATGACAAAAGAGAAAATAAATCTGCACATCAATTCTTACAGTGCAGTTTTTTCTCCTTTTTTTGTTTTATTGTCCTAAACAGCCGTATGTACATATAGCAGCATGTAGCTAAAAACCTGTTAGCTACATGCTGCTAGTTTAGCTGTTTACTCACTTTCCGCTTTCCTTTTCTTCCAGTCCACCTTCTCGACTAGCTGTAAATACAAACAAAACACATAACAGGCGGTATAAATAAAGACACAAAGTGTTTTTTGTTTCTATTGTCAAACAGTAATGTAACAATACCTGAGAAGACCCGAGATTGGGTCGTTTCACTGCTACGCTGGAAGACATATTTAAGCACTGATGGAACAACACGTGAACGGTCTTTACTTCCAGGTCGGGTCATCCGCAAAGCACTTCCGGGAAGTCAACCACGTGACCATTCAGCGGCTCTGCCAAGACCTACTACAGTCGCTTACAACCGCCTTAATTTTGACCTTATATAAATTATGATAAAACACCACTCTCTGTGAAAATAAAATATATAAAAGAATAAATATGACAAAATATTAGATAATTTCCTGTGGGAGAAGAAAAGGCAAGGCAAGTTTATTTAAGCACAATTCAACAGCACGGTGATTCAAAGTGGTTTACAGAGACATTAAAAAACAAAATAAAAAGCATGATTTAAAATGAAAAAAAAAGAAGAAGAAAGGAACAGTAGATAAAATCAGTACTTAAAATGTAAGTTTTGCAATTTAAGCTTAAAAGTAAAACAGTGCTGATTTGATGCTTTATTCAAATGCAGCAGAGAACAGGTGAATCTTCAACCTGGATTTAAATAAACAGTGTTTCAGCTGATCTGAGGCTTTCTGGGAGTTTGTTCCAGATATATGGAGCATAAAAGCTGAATGCAGCTTCTCCATGTCTGGTTCTGACTCTAGGAGGAACTGATAAAAAACCAGATCCAGATGACCTGAAGAATCTGGAAGGTTCATACTGGGTCAGGAGGTCACTGATGTATTCTGGTCCTAAACCATTCAGAGCTTTATAGACCAGCATCAGAAATTTAAAGTCTATCTTCTGACGGACAGGCAGCCAGTGTAAAGACCTCAGAGCTGGACTGATGTGGTCCACTTTCTTGGTTCTAGTGAGGACTCGAGCAGCATAAAGTAAAAATGTATATCCCCAAATCTGTAGTTCTAAGCAATTAATAGTGGCTTATACCTGTTTGATATTATTTATATATCTAGAATCAATCTAAACTAGATCAAAAAACATCTCAGAAATCCCATCTTCATTTGGAGCTACACTATTCAGAAATCCACAATTACCCTCTTCACCTTCCATAAACGAGTATTTTTGCCCTTGTAAGTCAGCTGTTCAACAATGATCGTTTATTAAGCAGGTCCTCAGAGTTGCTAACCAGAATATACAACATATAAATAATCCCAGAGGAGTTCTGTATTGTTTTTGATGCCATATCATCTGGTCTGTTTGGAAATATCCATAGCTCTGATGCCATTTTCTTCATTTATACATGTGTGTAAACTCGCTTGTAATAAATAGAAATCAAGGTACTAAAAACAGTCTCGGTTTCGGTAATGGCAAGGTTCTGCCCAAACGACTGTGACCGGTGCCAATATCAGCGTCCTGCATGGTGCTGTGCTTTTGAAGAAACTATTAAGAAATGTGTCTTTAGGAACAATATCAGCAAAAATAAAAAGGTAACACAGTACATACATATATTATTGAAGACCAATATTTTACTGTGCAGGGATTCTTTATTAATATTTGAGTTTAACTTGGTTAATATCAAATTGTAAGTGCTTTAAGTTAATATGAATCTAAAGTTCAATAATGGGTAAGTAACTGGCTTTACATTCAGGAGGCACCCTTAACCACAAAACACAAGTTGAGACACTGATATCTTTGAAATACATTTTTTAATGAATTGACAAATTAATAACTGTGTTACAGTATGCCATCATTATTATTTTTAATTAATACTGCTCTGTGTTACTCCTCCTGATATCATTATCATTGTCTGAAAGCAGTCGGAGGTCTGTCTACCCTTGTCTAGCACTTCTTGTTTCTTGCGCTAAACTCAGACTTTAACACCAAATTCCTTTGATTTACAATTAATAATATCCTTTATCCTGGCAAATACATTCAATCAAAAGAAAAACCTACTCACAGCTTTAGAATGATCATTTTTAGTGCAAGACTCATATGCCTCAAATCTTAATGCAAAAAAGGAGACTTTCTAGTGGTGAATTTATTTCATTGCATAAATCCTTAAATGTTTCTCCATTAAAAATTAATATCAGCAATTAAAAAGCGATCAGGAATCCACTGCCTCTTCTCGTCACTGTGATTAAATTAAACTGATTATTTGTGACTAATACATTAAGCTTGCTTCAGTGATACTCACATCCATCAATAATGAATATAAAAAAAATATTCTCTCCAAACAAACTCCTTTATCTGTCAAGAGCTCAACATAAGTGTAGATGAGGTTACTTATTTTGAGGGCACTTATTTTATCAGTTTATTTAATGACTTGGTTACTTTGAATAAGAGCAAATATCCCTGGAGGTGAACTGTGATGTAGAGTAGAGGTACACTGTTACCCGAAAATATTTACTGAGAAATAGCTCCTCAGTGATTGTTCAAGTATAAGTGGATGCTCTGTCTGTGAACCTTTAAAACCCAAGTCTATTTAACTGGATCAGTTCAGCCACATGAGTTTAAGCAGACTGGACGGATGAAGCCTTACACCAGTGGAAAGTTTACTCTTTCTCACTCCACTTTCTCAAGATGGCTTCGGCAGCATCTAGCGTGGAGTCCTCCTGTGAGGAGAAAGCGGAGAAGGAAAGACTGACAAACAGGAAGTCGTTTGTTGAGATGTATACTTTAGCAAGAAAGGTCAGGTTTACCTTAACAAAACAGAAGCGGATGTACTTGTCAAACTCCTTGCTATGCTCTGGACTGTAGAACGCAGAGACAGGGATTGTTGCTAAACCCTGGAGATAGAAAAGGAAGGGGAAAAAAAAAATCAAAGAAAACTCAAAATCTGTGGCAATGGATCAGATTTTGACTGCTGTTGTCTCCAATTGATCCTGTTCATCATCACTCTCCTTATATGGGGGCATCTATCCCCAATAATCTTCTAGGCTTTGTCCAGCTCGGGGAGCGTTCATCGAAAAGTATCCGACTCCTTATGTCTCTGTTACCCACCTTCAGATATAAACCACGCACTTCAATCGCTGGTCTAAGCAGAAGGACCTGATCGATTATGTCTCAGTAATGTGGTGTAGGTCTGCATTTGAGAGTTTGAATCTCCAATCCTGTTTTTCACGGTTCGGGTTTTCTTTACCGCGAGCATCTTTTCGTCTTCTCCATCCACCCTCCGGCCTTGATCCTCTTAAG
Source organism: Hemichromis elongatus (assembly GCA_015108515.1). Taxonomy (NCBI): domain Eukaryota; kingdom Metazoa; phylum Chordata; class Actinopteri; order Cichliformes; family Cichlidae; genus Hemichromis; species Hemichromis elongatus. The sequence continues at coordinate 8,504 of VUQR01003123.1, forward strand.
GACATCGTACCACCCATCCCCAGACCAATCATGCTTATCCCCACATTTAATGCAAACAAAGGTCCACACAGTTATTAAAAACTTAAATCTTTACCTTTTCTTTAATGAGCCATTTAACAAATCGGAAGTCATACGATTCATCCTTTGTGCTCAGGTCATCCAGGTCCACCTCTGTTTGAGGGGGGGGGGGGAAGAAAACAAAAGGTAAATACTGATTTATGATGATGGAAGACATAAAACTAAGACGAGTGTTCGTCACTCACTGACTGAGGAGATGTCTGTGACCATGAAGTAGCCTCCCTCTGGCATGATGGGCTGCAGCCCCACGCTCTCCAGACACGAGGCCAGCTTCTTTCTTTTGTGGTGCAGCATCGCGGGAAGCTGTTGGAAATAGCTCTCCGGAGTCCCAAACAGCTCATATTCCCGTTCAAATCCATGAGCGACTGCCTCCTGGTGGTGAGGAAGAAGGATGGAGAGTTTTTAAACTTAAGCCGATCAGGCAATTCTAGTTAGATATAGCACAAGGTTTAAAAGAAAGAAAGTAAACAAAAATGACCTACTCATTTCCATATCCATTAACTGATTAAAGTAACCAAAATTTCACAGCCTCACTAAAGTACTACTAATTTGTTTTAGAAAGTATGCATTTACTTGAGCGGCTGTTGCGCAGTGATAAACCGAGTTCTGATGGATGGTTTTCATGTATTTGATGATATTTCCGGAGCCGATGGCCCAGCCAACCTGAAAAACATGAGTAAAAACACAAATCAGGTCACACGAACAAAGTGTTGCAAAGACAAAGACCTTACAGTCTGTGTGTCACCTTCCAGCCAGTAGCACTAAACGTCTTTCCGGCACTGCCGACAGTTACAGTTCTTTCCCACATGCCAGGAAGGCTTGCTGCCAAAGAACAGGAAACAAACATGACACATCAGCGTTGTCGTTAGCTGGTTTTTGTGCAATCTGTTGAGCTCTGGCCGTTATCCCACCTATCTTTATGTGCTTGGCTCCATCATACGTGAGCCATTCATACACCTCGTCACTGAAGCACAGCAGATTGTGCTTAATGCACAGATCGGCGATCATTTGGAGCTCTTCCATCTTGTAAACCTGTATCCGAGAGTAAAGTTTTTTTTTATTTATTAAATAAAATAAACACAGAAAAAGACAAGAAAATAAAATCCATTCGTTGAAAATTCCACAAACCAAAGCAGACTTATGCGCACAGTAACGGCCTCGCGAGGACATCATTAATCTTACCTTGCCTACCGGGTTGTTGGGAGTGTTGATAACAATGGCTTTAGTGCGAGGAGTAATTTTACTGGCCAACTCCTCAGCAGAAAGAACCCAGTCTCCACTTGACAGGATGGCGCTGCCCTCTCTCTGTTACAAAGGAGAAAAAACAAAGAGAATAAATATTTACAGGAGCCATATATTGAGATTCCTTAACTGAAAATAAAATGTGAAATTATCAGCTTCTATTGTATTTTTTAGAAACATGGAGCACTCACTGGTCTCAGAGGTACATAAACTGCCGTTCCTCCGGCCATCACCACCATGGGCTGGTAGCAGTCAAAGAACGGTTCGATAATGATGACCTGAAACAGAAATTACATTTTTAAGAGAGAAAAAAAAAAACAACAACTCTCAGTTCTTTATATTTGAACTGATCATTAGCTACGTTACTGATCACTTTATTGATATCTGTACCTCATCCTCTTCATCAATCAGACCCTGAAAAGCACAGAAGAGGGCCTGATAAGCTCCAACTGTCACCAAGATGTCTTCAAGAGGGTCGATGTCCTGTCCCACAATCCTACTAAAGAATTTAGCCAAGCTTTTAACAAGAGGGGGGTGACCCTGAAGAAAGAATATAATAAAAAGGCCGTTCATTATGTGCTCTGCAACGATTTCAATTTCTGCATCTGTCCTTTTAATCCCCGAGAAAAATAACTGAAATCGGGTCCCCCTTTGGGATGCCTTGGTGCTTACAAAAGCTCGGGTGTACTGGTGCATTTGAGGTCCTCCGCTGATGGCCTTACAGAAGGCCTCCTGGACAAAGTGTGGAGGGGAGAAGTCGGGAAATCCCTGGCCGAGGTTCACTGCTTTGTAATCTGCTGTGAGCTGCGTGAACTCAACCCTGTGAGTTTGGAGTAAGTGAGGCAAAGCAATGATGTTATGAGTATGTATCAGCAAGAATGAAGCAGTCAGAGGGTTCATTCCATTTCAGTTCATCTCAGTTGAGATGAGTGTTGATTTCAAGCATCCATTATTTATTTTAACTTATGTTACATTCCTGAGAATCTATATTTTGGAAGCGGTAGCACCAGATATTTACCCTAAAATATTTAGAGAACCAAGCTTAGTTAGTTTTCTAGATTAGTGAATTTTAAAATGGCTCCTTAAAAATGACAGGGACCTGACATTTTTTGAATAATTCCTATTAAAATGTGTATCATATATACATTTTTCTGTATTTATTGCATAGTCTTTTTGTAGTAGCTGCCATTATATTCTGCAGAAACCTTCATAGCTTGTGACTTCAGACAGACACATTTGCACTAGCCTCATAATGACAGACTTGGATAAAAGTTGTACTTTATAAAACTATCTGTCCTACAGCGCTGACTTTGTTAAGAAGACACAATCAAAATGTGGGACAGTGTCTCAGTATGTGAGACAGGGCCCAAAGGTCAGAAATGCAGTGCAGTCCTGAATAAACCGGGACCTTAAACTCAAGGCCCAGCTGAGAAAACTGTCATTTATTGGCTTGACTATTCATTCTTAACCAAAGCCTAGGGCAGAGGTCATCATGTACATTTGTCATGAGGCCAGAATTTTTCCCCAGCAGACATTGCGAGGACCGGGTGCTCTCATTAAATAAAATTAACATTGTATCGTAGGTAATATATTATTTGATTGTGCTATTATCTTTTTCTAAATTGATGTTATTCCTCATCCTTTGTCACTATTAATACATTACGTGTACATGAACAATCCACTAAAGGGCGATTGCGATATTTTAGGTTTCATACTGTGAAGCTTTCAAGTTAATCATCACATGCAGCGCACTTGTATTTTGTCGAGTATGTGAATCAGCAATTAGTGTTTGCAGCTTTCCGCTGAATCAGTTTACGCGCTCTTTAATTGTCATTTTAGCTGAGTTTTGTGGTCACGGAAATAGTTATATTCAAACATCTGAATTTTAGTCATCTTGTATCATGTTCTCTCTCTCTCTCTCTCTTTTTTAAACCATAAATCGGAGCCAATGAGCGGGTACCTGAATGGAACATTAAACGTGCTCAGCAACCGCAGATACTGCTGTGAAATATTGCTTTGCTGTTATAGTTAATTTGCTACACATATTAAACTTTAGCTTTGGTTGGGTAAACCCAAAAAACACGGACATTTCAGTGTATTTACTCACCAGACATTTTTATCCACCCCGTCTGTCCTGCGTGCATGGAGTCGTCTGGACATGATGACCTGAAACAACAAAACAAGCTTTAAAATGCGCGGCCATCGCTGTAGACCGTTGTCTTCAGTTTAACAGAGCTGTAGCTACCTTATGATTGTTTCTAATTGAACTCTGGCAACGTAAAACCAAACTTGCTGCAATGTTCCGGATTATTCCCATTAATGAGCAGACGTCCCGGGTTGTTATGTTTGGCTCCAGTGCAAATTGAGATTATAAATTCCCAGCACCTCCCCTTCAGCCTGTTTTTGATATCTACTTCCTGTGTGGGCGTGGCGGGATATTACAATTAGAAACGTCACGGACGAGGGGCAAACACGTGCTCAAAAATTAAGCCGCAGCTGACCACTGTTTACGTCAACAACTAACCGTATGTTAATTTATTTTTCTTTTAAATACTGTTTTAAAAAGTAGATATGAATTTAGGAGAAATATTCCTGAACGTTTCAGTTCCTGCATTTTGTTTTTCGTTTTGAGTCTCAGGTAGTCCTCCAGCAGCTTCAGGACTGACTTTTATCACTGCCCGTGACAAAGTAGTCCGATAAAAAAAAAAAAAAAAGTTAAGCCGCAGTTATTTTTTTTAGTTTAATTTAAAAAATAAATAAAATTAAAGAATATATATTTGATGAGTTGGCACTCCTTTGTTACCTACAGAGAGCCAAGCTCACTCGGCTTTATTGCTTCTTTATGGTCAAGCCCTTTTTTTTTTTTTAAAGGCACACAGACACAGAGCCAAATGTGGAAACACATTAATTTGAATTTTAATCATTTTCATGTTCACAATCACATTTTATTGACAATAAAATATAGTATTCCTCGTGGGCATTAGGGTTAAGCAATATCTGCACAAGTTGAACTCTTTATTATCATGTGATTATCACAGTGCCATACAGAAACTGAAACATGATCCAAGTTCCTCTAAACTGTGGCTTTTTTCAAGTCCTCAGGCAGCACCCGGCCCTTCTTCCGCGCCCTGTCCTTCTTCTTCTCTGACCTGACTTGCTTACGTTTTCGCAGGTTCTTTTGCCTCTTGTCTTGCCGCTGCTGCATCTTTTCTAGGACGTGCTCGCTCCGCTGCTCCCATTTCTTCTTTTTCTGAGTGCGCCTCTTCTCCTTCTTCTTCAGTGACTCACGCAGCATCTCCTCGTTGTCTTTGATTTTGATGCCCTCTGCCTTGTAGAGCATGTTGGTCCACATGATCTTCTTTTCCATCTCGTGGGCCTTCTCCACGTCTTTCTCTCTCAGCTGTTCCAGCTTTGCTTTGCGAGTTTCCACACGGCTGAGCAGCTGCTTGTAGTTCTTCCCTGTTAGAGGAGTTATCTGGCCTTTTACCCCCTGTTTTTTGTTCTTCTTTTTCTGTTTCTTGTCTATATAACCCTCGTCCACTGTCTCAACCTTGTTGAAGACCAGAGCGGTCTCGTTTCTTTTGCTCGAGGCAGGGACGTGTTTCTCTTCCTGTTTTACCTCCAACAGCTGTTCTTTCCCACTTTTTTCAGCTAGTTTCTTCATCAGAAATTCTTTTCTTTTCCTCTTCTTGCGCTCCCGCTCCAGCTTTCGCTTTGCTCGCTTCGCCTGGACAGCTTCTGATAATGCATCCTTTGGAGTTCCCTGATAAAAGACAGGTTAACACAGTTAGGCTACAGCAATAATTCTAGGGCACCAAGCGGTGGCATCACTTCCTGTTTTTGAAGATCTTCGGTACAAAAAACCCCTCATTCTCCCTTCATGAATCTCTTTCATACTGTTCGCTGTGTCTGAAAACTGCATACCTGCCCTCTGGACTCTTCAATCTTTTCGTGGAGCCTCTTGCGTAACACATCAACTGTAGTAAAGCTGGAGTCTACACTTCCTCCTTTAAGAAAAAGAAAATAATCATTAAATGAGACCAGGTATGTAAAAACCTCCACACAGGACCAATGTAGGTGTACCTTGATGGTTCTGTGGCGCAGCTCCATTTGTGGCCTCAGTGTTGGACCCGTTTGGTTTCGTGGCAGCTTTGCTTTTCTGTGCTGCTTGAAAGGGCGAAGGCTTCTGTTGGGGATTGGGAGTCTTGCCGTCTGTGGCCTCATCTTTCTTTTTGCATTTTTTCTTCTTCTTTGAAGGACCGGTGTCACTTTTAGCCTTGAAATGAACTGCACACACAAACGCAATGCACATATTGATAATTTTTTGTATTTAATGTGTTACTGCAGTTCTGCAACACTCCTGTTACAGCTACTATCTGAGAACCTGCAACATGTTCAGATAATGTCAGCTAGCTGGAGAAAGTAGGATTTGAAACTTTCTGTTGGCAAACTCATGATCAGCTTGTTTCCTCATTTTCCATGAGACAAAAACCAGTGACAGCTGATTTGGTGGGTGACTCTTCTTCTAAATGCAATCCTATTAGCTATAAAACACCTGCCAGTGATTTCATATAGTGACTTCTTAATATGAAGAAAACTGACCTTGCATCCTGTTTTTAAAGGCTGTATGTCTACAAGGTATGAGCTGTTTGGTTTAAAAGTGGCCCGACAGGAGGTCTAGTGTGCACATAGATGTTATCCTGCCATATTTGTCATTTTTATTGCATAGCTTTTAATTTTAATTCTGAGTCCTAAACAACAACCACACATTAGCCTTAGGTGATGGACTTCAAGAGGACTTTAAAGAAGTGTAACAAGAACTACTGCTGAACTGTCGAGTCTCAGTTGTCAGCATCTGCAGTGGAGTATACCCAAAGTCTTCAATGTGGCTGCACAGCCTGTCAGAGCATCTCAAGGGAGAAAACACAGCACTAGGTTGTAGACTTAAGGAACCTACTGCTTAGGGAGACTACACAAGTATTAAAAACATTCCATATATTTTAAATAGTGTTCATGGGTCCATTAACTTTTGAGCATCTAAAAAGGGGGATATGTGTACAACTTCTGTAACACCTAAACAGTTACTGCATTATTTTTGTTAAAACCCTTGAATAAAAGTTGAGCCTCTGCACTTGACTTTAAATCAATCAATCAGGCAGCAGTGGAGGTGTACAGAACAAAAGTAGCATTGTCCAAAAACCTATGGAGCCAACTGTAAAAGTCATAAAAGAGTCATTTAAAATATTAGTTGCCCCTGAGTTATAACTTCATCTTGTTGTCCACAACTTCCCATATAAGGAAAATACGTGAGAAGTGGAAAATAAGTATGTTTAGATGGTCCAAAAACAAATTTATATTTCAGCATATGACAAAAACTTTTTTTTTTTTTTGCAGTTTTGAGGGAAAAAGTCAGTTTGTTAACGTTAATAAACAAAGGCTGAATAGAGCTATCAGATGCTTCTCAAACACTGTAGCGCCTCCTTGAGTACCAAGTAGGTAAAGCGACAAACTGCGGCACAAGGTTTGATGACATTTGTTGATTTTTACCTAGTTTTTCCACAATAAATAACACCTAAATGTCAAAGTATGCATTACTGCTTCCATTCTGCCATGTAAACACACCCAAGCAGTTAGCTAACATTACCGAACGGTCTCTTCCTGGGCTCCTGGTCTCGTTGAGAAAACACTTTACTTGCAAGTTTCTGAATGTACGAGTCCTTTGAGGCGAGATCCATGTCGACAAGTAAAATGGACTCCCGCGTTTAATATGGATAAATCAGACACACGATATACACCGATAAAAACATCAACACGTTCATATAGGCACGTGTTTAAAAACTAAAAGGGGCGTGGCGTCTCCCGGAAGTAGTAACACCAGAAGTGGTCCCCCTCCGAGCAGAAACTTATCAGTTATGTAGTTGTAATGTAGCCGGTTGTCTCGTCCATTTTCATCTATTTCTACGTTGTTTTGATTCAGAATGGTCTATTTGACATCTCTGCTGACTTTCTCCCGGCGGCTGCTGCCGACACTAAAAACACAGGTGCGTTAGTTGTCGCACTTTCTCGTCTTTACGGCCCAAAGAGAGAAAGTTACGGCAAAGTCATTTTCATCGCCGTGTGAACGAGTAGCAAAAATGCTGAGTTTTTTTTTAATTTTTTTAATTTTTTAATATATATATGTGTGTGTGTTTCAGAATCATGCCTTTTACACCCAGAAGTCTTTGTTCCTGCCAGGACCCTACAAACGTGTAGACGGTACAATATAAACTTGTCCATAATTACAGCACCTTTAGATAATTAGAAAACAAAGTCACTTACATACAAATATTTTCTTTAGCAAGCTTTTTTTCTAGCAAGATAAGTTTTTATCTGTTATATGGTATTTTGTCTGTAATTGCGAAATTGGGTAAAAACTAATTACAGCGTAATAATATAAGAAAATCAACAAAACCTGTTCAGTTCACATTAATGTCTGTCTCTATGGTTGCTGAAATAATCTCTGTGTAGAAATCTTTGGGGTAGTATACATGCATTATTCCATTATATTAATTTCACTCGTATTCTGTACAGTCCGGTTTCCTGGCTTTGGACGACAGTCCAGCTCCACAGCAGCCAAAGCTGCAGAAAAAGGAGAAGACTCTTTTCTTAAATGGTTCCTGCTGCTCATCCCTGCCACCACCTTTGGCCTCGGCACATGGCAGGTACGACTTATTTGTTGGATGTTATTGACTTTTTTAAAAACACACAATTCGGTTACGTTTTTCTGGTTGTTGTTGAGTGGACTCCAGTGCCTTCATTGCTCTGTAGGTGAAAAGGCGTAAGTGGAAGCTGAAGTTGATTGATGACCTGACACGACTCACTACGGCAGAACCCATTCCTCTTCCTCTTGAGTAAGTGAGTGGCACAGAGTAGCTAGATCCCATATCTATGGCAGAAAAAATGAAAAAGCATTATAGGTACACTTTAACATTTCATGTCATGGCTTAATGTGTAGAAACACCTTTTAAAGTCGAATAAGCTGCTTTATGTACATATGTAAGTTATTAAGGTGCAGATTTAGATTTGTCGTTTTTCCCCCTTGCATTCTAGTCCATGTGAGGTGAATAACCTCGAGTACAGAAGGGTCAAGGTACGTGGACGTTATGATCACTCCCAAGAGCTTTACATTATGCCCCGCTCACCAGTCGACCCAGAGAGAGAGGCCAGAGAGGCGGGAAGGCTGTCTTCAAGTGCAGAGACCGGCGCTAATGTCATCACCCCATTCCACTGTACTGACCTCGGGTAAAAAGCCAGATAAAACATCTCATCATCGCAATAACTGTACAGCGATCTTGTGCTGTTTCCAACACTGATTTATACTGTCTGTGTCACTGAAGCATCACAATCCTGGTGAACAGAGGATTCGTGCCGAGGCAGAAAATAAGACCAGAGACCAGGATGAAGGGACAGGTTAGTATCTCAGATGAGGGAAGACATCAGATGCTTGGTAAACACAGAGGTTTTACACCAGGTTGGAGTGTTCAGCCTTTGAGATTTGTTTATTCTGTAAAGACTAACTTATTTATCAAGACTAACTTATGAGTCTAAAATGTTTGTCACAGACTAGGTTAAAATGAAGACTTACTGTCATGTGAAAAAAAAAGGACTCCCTCTTTTAGTTGGTAGGTTTTGTTTACCAGGACATCATAAAAAGACATCTGGTTGATAGCAAGTCTTAACAGCTAAAAACAACCTCAGATGAACAACAACATGACGCATCACACCATGTAATTGTTTACTGAACGAAAACTAAGCCAAAATGCAGAAGCAGTGTGTGCAAAAATGATCTACACCCTAACTTAAGTGCTGTTTCCATAAGAACTAGAAGGACAAATTCCAGCCCTGTAAATTAAGTGCACTTGATTAATTGATCGTCAGCAAGTGTGAGCACCTCTATAAAAGCAGAGGTTTTGGTAGTTTGCTGGTCTGGAGCATTCAGGTGTGTGTTAACAGACACCAAAGTGATAACAGCAAACATCTTAATAAAGCAACTGTTGCTCCCTGTCTATCTGGAAAGGGGTAAAAGACCATTTCCAAACAGACAAAGTCCATCATTGTGCACTTACAGAGATTATTTACAAATTGAAAACACTGAAGTGTTTCCAGTCTTCCAAGGAGTTGACATCACAGCAAATCACTCTAACGTCTGACCTTGCAATTCTCAGAGAAATTGCAAAAAACCCAATAGCTACATGTAAGACTATACAGGCCTCAGTTAGTGTGGTAATGTTAAACGTATTAAACGGCACAAAGAACATAATGAACAAGTATGACCTATTTTGTTCACACACTGTTTTGGAGCATAAGTTACCATGGTGATACACCTTGGTATGAAGTGAACCACCTACCTGCTCAAGACAAATCCCACTTCCTAGTATAAGGCTTGGGTCTTTCTAGTTTTGAAAAATCCCTCTTCAATTAGGCCCCGACTCCCTTTAGTAATTCAACAGTTTAAATCTGCCTGTGAAACTGCCTCAAAGACCCTTTGTCACGTTACTCCTACTAGTAAACTTTCTGCATACAGAAAGTGGAAGTGATCTACACCACCTGTCTGTTCACTGACCCACTAACACCGTCTTTGTGTTGTTGTGTACACTTGAACCACTGAAAAGCTGCCTTTATGCAGGTGGAGGATGAGGTGGAGCTGGTGGGAGTGGTCAGGTTGACAGAGAACCGTAAACCCTTTGTACCAAACAATGACGTGGAGAGAAACCGCTGGCATTACCGTGACCTGGAGGCGATGGCACAAGTCACTGGAGCCGCACCCATCTTCGTTGATGCCGACTTTGGTATGTTCGGTGCTCTTTGATGGAGTGACTTTACATACTTATTAACCTCTGCAATCCTCCAGATGTGCAGAACACAACTGTTTATCTAACTCACAACAACAGAAACAATATTTTCAAAAGTAATTTAAAGTTTTGTCTCGTGTAGGTAGCACTATTCCTGGTGGGCCAATAGGTGGACAGACTAGGGTCACACTGAGGAATGAACACATGCAGTACATAATAACATGGTGAGTTTCTGTGTTTTGGACTGCTGTGACAGACTCATGTCTCAAAGTGCATTTTATTAATAAAATACTGATAGTAGTTACTCCTTTTTTCTTCTAGGTATGGTTTGTGTGCAGCTACTTCCTACATGTGGTATGCAAAGTTCATCAAGAAGATTTAAATCTTGTTTTACTTGGTACTTGAATCATGTGTAATGTGGTAAAACAAACCTCATGTGTGCTTAACATGTAGTTCCAGCCTGGTGCATATATAATGTAAATAGTTTAATGTGTAAATAAAGTACTCGAGCTCTGGGATTCTTTGATCTATATTGTGTCGATGATAACTCATAACCTTTTGTTTCAAGTTGTGGCTTCTCAGTTATTAAAGAAAAGACAAATATCCCAATCACCTCTGTTCTAAATGATTTGTCAGATAATGCCTAAGATTATCATTCATCTCGATTTAAACTGCGATGCTTCACGTTTCCGTGTGGGTAACCTCAAAAGCTCCGTTGCACCCTTATTATAAACAAGCAGAATTTAAAATGCTCCCGCTGTCACTGTATTGACAAAACCTGCAACCCGATTCTAACATTTTCATAATTTTAGTTTGAAAATTAAAAAAAAAAAAAACAGCAGTCTCCTTATAGGACATAATTTTTTTATTCCAAACAATTTAACCAAGCTTGGTTGCGAGTTCCTTGGCCTTTGCCTTCTCCAGCTTAGTGATGCGGGCGGTGGATTTGGGACCCATGATGTTACCTCCCCAGTGACGACGGATCTGGAAAATGAGTGTGCAAACAGTTAAAATCTGTACAAATTGTTATAGGATTTAAGAAACGTAAACACTGCTGAGTAATGGTTATTCACCTCCTCGTATCTGTCATTGTAGTTGGTCTTGATGGCTTCCACGAGCTTAGCAAGTGCACCTTTGTCCTCACTAGGAGTAGAAAGACAAAAGATGGTCAATGCAGTACTGACACTTTTGTACTAAACTTTCCTATCTGAAAATTCATTTCAAATATTGCAGTCTCTGATTAATGGGTCAGCTGCTATAGAAAACAATCTAATCAAATTTCAAGATGTGAACTAAGATCTCACTCCAGAGGAAGTATCGAATCTTTTCTACTGCTAGTTATGGAACTGTCACACTTGGACGCAGCTCAGTGTATGCTCATACTCACGGGTTAATCTGTGTGAAGGCAAATGAAGTGCATGTCTTTCTGTGCACCAGCCTGCCCAGTCTAGCCTTCCCCTTGACGATGCAGTAAGGGACACCCATTTTGCGGCACAGAGCTGGCAGGAAGACCACGAGCTAGAGATTCAGGGAAGCCACAGAATCAAATATTAACGTATCAGGAAGCAAAAAATGTTGAGTTTTTCCATGAAGTGTAGCATCCATATTGCCTTTCATAACAAAAACTTGTTTTTGCTTTGTGGTCCGTGCTCAGGGTTAAAAAGCTCGTATGTTTTGATCCACACAGAGGATTCAGGTGAAGAAATTCAGACATCATTGCCGGAGACCACTTTTTTTTGTTTTAACACTAAACTGAACCCAACATGCACTCAAAATATAACACCGTTCTCACCTCAATAGGATCCACATCATGGGCAATGACGACCAGCTGGGCCTTCTTGCTCTCCACCAGAGAGGTGACGGTGTTCACACCTGAAGTGGGCGAAAACCAAAAGACAAAAATTAAAATGTTTGATCTACCAACTTAATCCAGAGAAACTTAATATTTTTTGGCCAACGCTCAGGGTTAAAAAGCTCAAAAGCCATCATGGCAAGTTTCAGGTGAAGAAATTCTGGTCATCACTGCATTGAGGCCAAGTCAGATGAAGCTAAACTAACAAGAACACAAAATGGGTTCTAAAGCACGGTTTAAGATTAGTTAAGAGCAAACCTACAGTTTCGGCAGCACTCCTGAAATACATAAGACTGAGCTGCCAACTAGGCCTGCTTAAGTCTTAAACTTTAATACATTTCTACTAAACTGTGGCGCTTTCCAAAAACAGGACTTTGTTCAATCAAACTCACCAGCACGGATAACGGGAGGCCTCTTCGTCGGGGCATCTCCCTTTCCAGAAGCCTTCTGCTCAGCACGAGCCAGCAGCCTCTGCTTCTTCTCCTGCTTGGTCTCAGGCCTGTACTTGTGAGCCAGCTTGAATAGCTGAGTGGCTGCAAAGAAACCAAAATGTAAAAAAATTTAAACACTGAAATTTGGGCTACAAGTTTGGTTTACTGCAAAGCTACCACGATTAACAACACATGCAGCAGTGATCTTGGTGGAAATAGTCCCCATAAGTGGTCAGACAGCAAATACTCCTTTACATCACTTGCACGGTGAAACAGGTCTTCTTAGACCCCACACGACAACTCTGACATACTCGAGTTTATGTCAGCCTGCCACACAGAAGGAAACCACTCGCCTTTACTTACCAGTCTGGCGGTCCAGAGCCTGGGTGAACTGGTTGATCGCAGGGGGAACCTTCAGACGCTTGTAGAGGATGGAGCGCTGCCTCTGCAGGCGGACGTAACGAGGCCATTTCACAAAGCGCGTCAAATCACGCTTGGGTTGAATATCCTGGCCTGTGGTAAAGAACAAAAAAACCCCATCATTTATCTACCATTAAACACCGACTTTCTCCTAATTTACATTTAACATAACGTGCATCAGCGATCTTGGTGGGAATATTGTCATCAGTGGTATTAAGATAGCAAATATTCTTTTACATCACCTGCACAACCCTTAACTCATGCTCCCAATAAAAGTGGCACCTGCATCTACTCACCAATGCCAAAGTTCTTGGGCCTCTTCTCGAACAGGGGGTTGACTACTTTCTTGGCCTCATGCTTCTTGGCCACTGAAGGGGCTGGTGCCACCTTCTTCCCCTTAGCCTTCTTTCCCTTAGGCTGTGGAAAAGGGAACAGTGTGTTAGAGAAGCATAATCACAAGTCACTTTAATACCAACTTGTACTCTAACCTAATTTATGATTGTTAAATTGTATGCATGATACCCCACATGTAAATATACTGCTTCATCATACCACAGCATGTCAGGGGGTTGCTTAACCTAGCTTCAGCCGCTACCCATACCAATTTCCCACAAAACAATTCTTAAACGTAGCAAAAATACAATGAAAAAGGCCACTTGAAGTTTCCAAAGCTCTAATGCAAAAAGCAAGAAATAAAACTCAAAGGGGAGAGCATGACTTCAGAGCTCACCTAATCTCCATGCTGCTACACCAACACTTAAGGGACGTCATACACACTGAGCTAAAGACCGATTCAGGATGATTGCCGTATCAATGAAAACGTCAGTGAAACTTGTGTGTTCATAAATACATACAATAAATAACAGACAGTACTAATGTGAAGCCAAATACAAGGTTAATACCGACCCACGCTCGGGCCCATTCACTTAATGCTAGTGAGTAAAGTAGCCGGAAACACAAACTGGTACCGCAGCAGTATTGCATTTTTATTCTACGAAACATGTATTACCGTCTAAAAATCAAATAAAAAGATTGTTTATTTTAAAAAACGAGCTTTTAAAACAAACATGTTCGTCGCCTTTAGCTTTAGCTCCCCACAGGTAGCCACAGCACTGCTAGCACCGGTTACACATCGACCAATTTAACCTAAGTTTTTGTCAAAAACAACACAGCATCTCAGCACAATATTAACATTACGGGCCTACACAGAGTTCAAAGACTTCATTGGCACTTTCTACAGTATAAAAATATAAATGCATGAAAGGATGGAAACAGATACAACAGATAAAATATTTCCCCCAGAAGGAGCAGCTATGTACCCACCATGTCGGTTCAGGCAGAAAGGAAGACCGGGGCATTCTGGGTAGCGTAAATACCGCGAGGCTTGCTGCGTGTTACGTGGGTTCCAAAAGTGCCGATCTGAAGTCAGATTTTATTGCTACCTGCCAGTTCAAGCTCCGGTTCTTAAAAAGTGGATTGATTCGACTCCGCGTTACACTGACGTATCAATGACTGGGATTTATTTAAATTTTCTTTGCCCTACTGATAAAACATATTATTATAAACATTTGTATCAACGGAAAATTAATATTAGAATTAACATTTGACATAGTAACATCATAACACACATTTTAGTTTTAACTTTATTAAAAAAAAGTGGAAAATTGAAAAAGTAGAAAATGAACAGTAATAATTGATTAACTTTATTTTATTGATCCTAGTAATTCTGTACAGCAGTTTATTACCATTTAGTTTGTGTATTACAATTTGACAAGTATAAACGTTTTGTTGCAACAAGATGATTCCCAAAACTTGGCATGTCTTAGCATAGTGTGCAAAAACTGAGAAAATCGGACCAGCAGAAGACAAAAGAAGAACTGGCAGCTCTAAAAAACAAACAAACAAACAAACAAAAAAACCCAACACTATAAAAACACTATCTCCAGCCAGTGAACTGGACAGAGAGTGACTGTATACATGCATCTGTTAAACATGGTGGAGACTCTGCTGTGGTTCAATGGAGCCCAAAATGACAATGATTTATATTTTTAAAAATACATTATTTATTAATCAATGAAAAATAACACACACACACAAAGAGTCTAATCAGATAGTTTAATTCATACGTGTAAGATACAGTTTGTAATTGTGTTCTGTGTGTCTACCAATATATAAAAGTTTTGTTTTGAATTTAGCAGCCAGGCTTTTGCATTAAATCCTGAGGGTGTGCCAGGTCTGTCCAGCATCCTCCCCTGCCACCTGATCCAACTCACCAACAGGTGGTGGTCAGTTGACAGCTCAGCTCCTGCCTTTACCATTTCGCCCAGAACATACACCCACAGCTCTCATGATACAATAACAAAACCAATCATCGACATGCGAAGTGGGGTGTACTGGTGCTACATGCACTTGTGTTCAAACATGGGTTAGAGTTAGGACGCAACCCATGTTTGAACACTTTGTCCATATTGAACAAAGTGTTCACACTTCAAGTGTTCACAGTTCAATATGGACAAAGTGTGATTTACACACACAGTTCAACAACACTTGGGCTCAGATCTGACAGGCTGTTCAGCTTTATCTTCTTTTTAATGAGGTTGGTACAGTTGTTGTTGAATTAAGACATCTTTGTTACAATGCACTGTTCTCCCCAGGGGCTCTCCAGAGGTTGAGCTTGTTCAACTGCCTGCGGCTGCCACACTGGAGGTCTACGTGCCTGAGATCTATTCTTCGTGGGACCTGCTCGACCTACCAGAGTCCGAGCTGCTCAGCCATGGTTGGCACCTCCAGCGCATCACTGGTCATCTGCCATGCCACACCACCGCAGAACTCGCGGTCGACGACCAGAACTGTTTCTCCACCACAGGATTCATGGACGGCCACCAGAAGGGTCTTGTCATAGACACTACCCACCTGGCCAGCCACCAGACATCATTGGCCTGAGTCTGGGGACCCAGGGCTCATGTGTTATTTTTGGCTTTAATGGATATTATTTATTTGTTTGTTTTTCTGTATTGTTTATGGTTGTTTGTTGGTGTTTTATGCTCCTGCTCCCTTGTTTCCCTATGTACGCATTTGAGTGTGTGAGTCTGTGTGTGCTGTTGTGTGTTAGTTTTGCTGCCACACTAGGCTTGCAGAGTTTCCCGCCATTGAGCCAGCTACACCTGGGGATAATCACTCACATGTTGCCGATGTGCCTAATCAAGGAGCTCTACTTAAGAGAGCAGTGGAGGAGCAGTTGACGTGGGATTGTTGAACTAGGAACACAGTTAGTTGCTTGAATGGTGAAGGTGTTTTAGTTGGCCGGTGGATGGCAATGTACTCACTGTTACATCTCTTGTTTCCAGGACGATTGCGGAAACGTGTGGAGGGATCAGCACACTAATGTACATAGGCACTGAGGAGGACAAACACTCACCACAGACCACGGAGGAGAAGCACCACACAGGGAATGGACACGCGAAGACCACAGGCACTGTGGATTATTGTTTCATACTTTCTCTTCATTGTAAATAAACTAGGGTGACCAACTGTCCTCTTTTCCCCTCTGGGGCATCTGGGGGGATTTTTGAGATTAATAAAAATTTCTGGGTTTTATGGGCCTACAGGGGACCCATATACGTTACATCACACCTTAACTGCTGCCTGCTTTGCGAGTGGTTATTTTGCGCCCACAGACAGGACAGACGGTGCGCAGGTGCAGGCCCGGTGATGTTTAAAAGATGGCCAAATGCAAGTGGACCTTTTCAGATGAACTGCAAAAGAAATTTCCCGTATACCGTCCCGGTCGGCATAAATGGGAGACGGAGTGCACCGTGTGCAGAGCTGGCACATACGTTTGTGTGTCTAACAAAGGTGCGGGTGATCTTGTTGCTCACTTGGACACAGAAAAACATAAAAATGGTGTGCGAGGCGAAAAATTCATGTACTAAGTTAACCGAGTTCTTTGTTACACCTGGAAAAAACGAGGATGCTGCTGTATCTGCAGCAGAAGGTGCACTGGCATTTCATACTGTGAAGCATCACAAGATTCAAGATTCTTTATTTGTCACATGCAGGTTATACAGGTACAACACGCAGTGAAATGTA
>VUQR01003130.1:7253-17439 GCA_015108515.1 Hemichromis elongatus
TAAAAGTGTGTGTGGGGGGGGGGGGGGGGGGGTGTATTTATTGGTATTTACACACTGGACTGTTAATAGAAAATCTGCTGAAAATGCTCAGCTGAGAGCTTGCCAGAAGGAAAGGCTCAATCATACCATAGAAACAACCCTTTTAACCCAAAATGTTCTTCTGTGGTTTCACTGCAGATGTCAGTTTGAGAACACAGCATGTATTCCCTCCCTACTAAAGAGAAGTTTCAGGATCTAATAGATGATCTATTTTCTTCCATAGGTGTCATTCTTAGCAGAAATGAGAACACTATCTCCAGAGTAGATGTCTAACCTTTATAGCTCCGAGAATAGTAATGTGTCACAAAGATTCAGCATCGTTAACAGGGGGAAATGCCAGCTGCACAGAAAATGATGTGTGGAGTTGTCATCTTGGGCAAAGCTGCAGTGTTATGTGGATGCATGCCAAATCCTGTCTTCTTGTTTATGACAAGCTGTGACAAAGAGGAATGAAGCCTCGTAGCATATATGAGGTCACCTGCTGGATTCGAGCATTACCATCTCCTCATCTGTCTGCCGTCCTCCACCCATCCGTCCCTTCTCCTCCCTTGTGTCACTCTGCTTCCCTCGGTTGTTTTTTTCCATTCACTCACTCTGGAAATTATTTAATAATCATTCCGCTTTGAGCAAAAACATGCATCTCTTTGCTCTGGGACACTTACTGTTTGTGCTTCATGGTTTGAAAAAGTCTCACATTGGCTTCCACTTAAAGTCGTAGCACTTTGGTTCTGCAATCAGTGTCACACTTTGTAAGTGTAATACTTGCACATATTTTTAGAGATATTTTCCTTTTTACCTGAAAAACTAGCTATTTTATGTCTTTTATTGTGCCTCGCTTACCTCTGCTGGTGCAAGTGTTTTTCCATCTACAGTTTTAAACCGGATCAGAAGCTTTGTTTGTGTAATAATGCCACAGGTTATGTTTTGTAATTACGTGAAAATACATCTAAAATGAAGTCAAGTTAGTTCCTATAAATGTGTAAAGTTAAACAGGCATTTTTTTCTTTGGTTTCCCTTGTTTTTATAGCAAAGATCCATCTTAATATCTCTGTTGCACATAAATGAATACCGTGGTTTTGATGATAATACACATATATGAAAAAGGATGCAAATTTTTCAACAGAAAGGGAAAAGGGGTTCCATTGTTTTGTTGATCTACAAGCCCATTAGTCAGCATTTGCAAGATATGTGTGTAGTAAAAACCAGCAATGTGATCAACAGATGTCTTATTGTTTGGGTAAAAAAAAAAAAGGATGGTGGACACAATCCACCCTCCTGAGGATAAAAATTATGCTGACCACCCTGTTAATTACAAAGCACTTGTCCCATCAGGCATTGCCACTGACTTGCCATTAATCACGCGTGCGCTCTCCTCCTACCCTGTTATCGATTGGTATAATTATGACTTGGCTCTGTTCTGCTTTTGTTTGCTTCAACTTTTTTCTGATCCTTCACTTCAGCTTTTGTTAGTGCTCTCCTCCTCTTCCTCTGCTTCCTTTGTGCCATCTCCCCTCTGCTTCTACTTCTGTCTCTTCCTTCCTCAGTCAACACCTTGTCATAGATGGTAGCGATTTGGCTGTAATTGTGACACAAATCATATCTTCTTTCAAAGATTAAATATCTAATTTGTCCGTTGTTAAGAGCATAAAAAGGAAATGAGATAAAGACTCTTCCTCTTTTCTGCTGACTTAATGTTTGTAATGTCTGTTTTTTTTTCTTCGTTTTTTTTTCAGATGAGTCCGATCTGAAGATGAACAGTGTGGACCACATCCCTCAGACCTTGGCCAGTCACATCCGTCTCCCAGAGGAGTCACAGCCTCAGGGTCTGGAGGGAGGCCGTACCATCCTGCATGGAGCTGATATGCTGAAGCCGGATCCCAGGGACACCTTCTATAGCAGTAAATCTGCCATTCATCATTTCAGGCTGTCCCCTTTTTCAGCCTTCATGCTGATTTTCTGGCCTGTCGTTTTCTCTAAATGCCTGATTGTCAGGCTCGATTGTCTGCCGCTGTCATCTTAGCTGTATTCAGACTGTAATTTCATCCAGTAGGATGTGTTCCACTTTTTTCTGTATTTTCTGGCTTTTTTTTTTAGCGCTTTTTTTGATCGCTCACCTGACTGTTAAATTTTTTTACTTATTTATTTATTAAAGTGTCCTATACACACGCTGGTTTGACCTAGTTGTTGAATAATTGCCTGCCTCTTCCTGTTTCTGTCTCTCCTTAGCCCCTATGATTGACCCCTCTCGACTGGAAAACGTTCTTCCGACCTGTCTTTACTCTCCCACCTATGTAGTGAAAGATTTTCCCATTGCCAGATACCAGGGCCTGCAGTTCGTAAGTCACTTTCCATTTGGGTCACAAAAGAGTGATGTTTTTGTTTGAATCAGCTTTTATATTTCGACTGTCAGCTGTTGCTAAAAGTAGACTAGCCGGGTCATCAGAAATGCAACCAGATATGGCAGTGTCCCTTAAAGTATTCCCAGTGTAATATCCCGATCAACTGCACAGTGAACAGAGAAACAGATTTGGATATCGCCATGCATCTCTCCCTTTGTGTCAGACACAGCATGAACAAGACAGTGTTGAGCACTGCTCCCCCCTTTAGGGCAGCATGGGTTACTGCAGCATCTACAGAGATGAATGATAACTGGTATGAGAGACACAAGTTACACAGCAAATCCATTTCAGATTACACAAGAATGACCTTAACAGAATGCAGAGTTATATAAAGTGACTGGTTTTAATTAAACACTGTCACAAAGTGTGCGCAGTTTAACGTAACTTTTCCTCCTGTCAGTGTTTTCTGGGGTGATTGCATTTTTGATTGACACGTCACTGTTCTTCAGGTCTATCTGTCTTTCGTCTACCCTAATGACTTCACGCGTCTCACCCACATGGAGCGAGAGAACAAGTGTTTCTACAGAGAGTCCCCTATCTACTTGGAGAAGTAAGGGCATTATTGCTTTTATCTCTTAGGAAGGTATGGGAACATTTGTCTTTGTCTTGTATATATGAGCAGGTACACCGATTATGCAGAATAAGTGTTCAAGTGTCTGTGGATCTGATGGCAGTGATTCATGTGACCCCTCACTGAGAGATTAAGTTTATTATGCCGCAAGGCACATTGAAACTTCAACCTTCTGTTAATGCATGTGGCCATGTGTGTGTGTGCGCGCCTGTGCTGCCTCTTGTTTTGTCTGCCAGGTTTGGGTTCTACAAATATATGAAGATGGATGAGGAAGAAGATGACAGGCCATTCTTCTTCCCGAACCCAGATGGTAACTAATAATGAGCAAACACATGCACCCACCTGCACACGTACAGACTCTCATACAACTTTAAGTCTCTCTCGTGTCCCCAGATTTCCTAGAGGAGGAGGAGGTGGTAGATGCAGAGGATGAGGCAGAGATTGTTGGCACACAGTCACCCAAGAAGCACTCTTATCCAAGCCAGAGCAGCCATACTTCAAATCCCTCCTATCGGCAATCAAAGTCTGATCCCACACCAGCTGGCCAAGACAAGGAGAAAGAGAAGGAAGATCCTAATGATGAAGAAGATGAAGGCCCAGTCAACAGTATCATACAGCATAAAGAAAGGAGGCGTTTTCCTCACAGAGACAGACAGATGGAGAGGGATCTGGACAGAGACTGGGGGAGAGATCATACAAGGGAGAATATGAGAAAGGACACGGGGAAGAGACTTGAAAACATCGAACCAAGGGTTCTTGAGCCTGATATCGAAAGCGTAGTTAGGGGCCGCTCTCTGTCCTGGGTCCACGCTGATTCTGCAGAGCTAGACCCTGCCAGGAAAGGCGGAGGAACAGGTGGCGGAGAAGACAAGGGAGTTGACACACGGACTAAACTCAAGTCTTCTCTCCTCTTTCCCCAAAAATCGTCCCTCTCTGCCCTCGCTAGCCGAGCCAGGCAGATCCTCAGCAACTCTGCACATAGCAACAACCTCCATGACAGGCTTCCCGGGAACAAAAAAGAGAAGAGGGAGGAGAACAAGATCTACATCACTAGGCCCAAGCCTGCAAGGGAGAGAGAGAAGGAGAGGGAGCAGCGGCGAGAGAGGAGGGAGGAGAGGGCATCGCGCCACCCTAGAGAGGTTTTCCCAGGAGTCTTTTTGTATCAGACTGGAAAGACCACCAGGCTGGTCAACCTAGGTGCCAGGAGACGTGGTGGGGGAGGCGTCACAGGAAGTAGGAGCCTGATTAGCGCGCCTCAGCTCTGGCCTAACCCCCCTATAAAAGAAGGTAAGGCTTCTCCTCACAATGGAAGCATCAACACACACAATGAAAGTGTGCTAAAGCCTTCTAACAAGGCAGCAGGGGCAAAACAGCCAGAGAAAAGCAAAAGCAAAGCGGAGCACCGGGATTTAAAGACTTCTATCGTGGCTGACCCACCCAGTAAAGAAGACCACCTAATCCAACCATCCTCTCACGGAGGTCCCCCTCATCCCTCTGTTACCCCACCAAGATTGAACTTTACAGACAACACAATCCAAGGTCAATCACGGGTTACTTCTTACCTGCGGACCTCAGAGATTACAGAGTCCCAGCAGCAGCCAGACCCCAACCCTCCAGATATCGACCGAGACACCAACCACTCTAATCCTGATCCCGACCCCGACCCTGACCCCGAGCCGGAGCCGGAGGAGGGTGAAATGTCAGATTACAGCTACGAGGAGGTGGAGGCTCGGCCAGGTTGGGCAGAGGAGAGCATTAACTGGCAGAGGACTTTCTCAGTCAATCCGATGGACTTTGAGCTGCTGCGCTCTGACTGGAATGACTTGCGCTGTAATGTGTCTGGTAACCTGCAGCTAGCAGAGAGCGAGGTGGTGGACGTGCTGGCACAGTACATGGAGAAACTCAATGAGCGCAACGGGGGGTAAGCATGGCAAAGTAAAATAAATCGGAGAAGGTCTACGTTTCCCTGCATCCTTGTTAGCTTAGGTGTGGCATTTATGCTAATCGTTATATAAAGCAAAAGGTAATTTTGCAGAAAACATATTGGTCATGTTCTGGTGCTTTGAAGTCTTGCTCTCAGTCTTCAGTATGCTGATTACAATTTTCTTCAGTAGTGCTTGCAAACCTCGATGTTTTTTGTGTGAAGTAGCTTCTCTGTTTTTACTTTCATCATCCATGCTAAATTCACACGCGCCACAGATAATGAGAAGCAGCTTTTTTGAAGCGGTTTGTACACACAAACAATAATTAATCCACTTGTGCCAATGATGTAAAACGTGGCACTGTATATTTGCGACCTCTCTGTGTATTTTCAAGGTTTTCTGTCCGTCTGTTCTAGGATCTACACCCTTTTGCGAATCATCAACGTTGAAAAGCGCCGTGACTCGGCAAGAGGGAACCGGTACCTCGTGGAGCTGGAGCTTATGGAGAGAGGACGTAGCGTGGTACGCCTTTCAGAATACATTTACCTGCTGCTGCACCGCAGCAAGCAGGGGGAGGAAAGTTTAGAGAACACAGACTCTGCCCCTGCCTCAGCACCAGCTTCGGCCCTCTCCACTGCCACTCCCAGCATCACCACCCCACCGCCGCCTCCTCCTCCCACCAAGTCGTCTGGCCGAGCAGCAGCAACACCCTGGAGCACTGCATATGCTAAGCCTCTTCTGTGCCAGCCAGTCATGCTGCAGTGGAGGAAAGATGTCATGGTACACTTTGTGGTCCCAGGTGAGTCAAAAGTTAATCCAGAGCAGATTCAGCATTCTTCGGATGAATAATTTATTTGCCTATACTTTCTTTGTTTTCTCAACTCGTTGTCCTTTTCTCTTTGATATTGCTGTCCATCAGTGAAAAACCAGGCTCGCTGGGTGCAGCAGTTCATCTCTGACATGGAAAATCTTCACCGGCAGACAAAAGATGACAACTTCAGCATCATCATTGTGGATTTTGAGAGCGAAGATATGGACGTGGAGCAGGCACTTCGAGAGAGCAGTGTGCCAAGGTGTGTGCATGCGACACGAGCAGCTGTGTGCTGTGACTTTTAATATTTTAAAGGCTACCGTGCTTTATATATATTTGTGTTTTGGCAGATATGAGTATCTTAGGAGGGAAGGCAACTTTGAGCGCTCAGCAGGACTGCAGATGGGAGTGGACACTATTGAGGTCAGTGAAACAAGCACACATAGAGAAGACGACAATATGTGAGCTGGCAGGCAAAAGCCACTCACTGAAGGTCAGACGCTTGCACTGACCACATGACCTTTACTGGCTGATGGACAGGCAGAAAGAACACTCATGCATAATGAATGCATCACAGCGAGGTTGGTCTGTCATGGACTGTGGATCTCGCCCTTATCTCCAAGCCTCCTACTGCCTTCCCTGGCTCTCTTGCACAGAGTCCAGCTGTGGCTGACAGGGAATTCCTGAGACAGATAGCCGCACATCCTCTGTCATATGTATGCCATAGCTGTCACATCCACTCCCTCTCACAGGTTATTTGTGTGCATGTGCCCTTACACCATTCTGTGGCTGTCTCTGTCTCGCACGCATGCATACCGACCCATGGGAGAATGGAGCAGCTGGAAGTCTGGACAGACGTTGATCTGTCAGTTGACTGTCAGTGCTGTCACGGTGGGATGACAGTACTGTCACTCATATCTAAATGACCTATGGGCCGTTGACGTGACAAACCACTCATCTTGAGCACAGACCTAAAGAGAGCTTCTGCTCTCGTTAATCTTAAAAGCCCGTGTAAAAAGCGGTAAAGCGCATGTGAACATCCGCTTGTCTTGCACCAGCTTACACAAAAATCAGACATTTCTTTTGCCCAGTTGAAGGAAGGATTTAGAGATCGTTTGAATGTAGCAAACACACGTGAGCATTTCTTTGCATTTTTTCCCACAGGACAGTCACAGCATCGTGTTCCTGTGTGACCTGCACATCCATTTCCCTCTGAACATCTTGGAAAGCATCAGGAAGCATTGCGTGGAGGGACGCCTTGCTTTTGCTCCCATTGTCATGAGACTCAGCTGTGGCAGTTCACCACAGGAACCCGATGGTAACGCACAAAAAATACACGTGTTACATATTGACAAAGGCTTTTAGTTTGATTGATCACTGAAACTCATTCCCCAGTTATGGTGATATGTGTGGTTTTTATTTTATGTGTGGTAAATATACTTTTGAAGAACAATCATGTATGTACATCAGACTTTCCTGTTACCATAATCACTGATGCTGCACGATCAAGCGATATGCCTCAGTTATTTAATCATCTTTCCTTTTGTCTCTAAGGTTACTGGGAGGTAAACGGCTTTGGCCTGTTTGGAATTTATAAAACCGATTTTGATAAAATTGGAGGGATGAACACAGAAGAATTCAAAGACCGCTGGGGTGGAGAGGACTGGGAACTGTTGGACAGGTAACTCTGCAACATTAACACTCTCAGAGCGGGAAAACTAGTGAACATCTAGTTTAAGCTTAAAACCTATGTAAAAGCAGTGCATGTTGTAAAAGAATTTTTATTATTATTAACTGTGAAAGTGCAGCTCAAGAAGGGAAGGATAAAAAAGCTTTAAAAAGCTGAACATTTATGTTTTTAGTGATCAGGAAATTATCTTTTAACGTGTCATTTTTCAATGTTAGCAGAGGAAATTATAGCTGTAGCAATTTCAAAACGTGAGTTAAAGAAACCAAAGATTATTTTGTATTCATGCGGTATCACAATAACACAATTTTCTTCATTCTAGTGTTCATGTCCAAATTCTCATTTAGAAGTATACGAACACATCAAAATCAGGGCTATCAGCTTAAATGCGGGGTATTCTTTTTGTATAGAAGTGTATTTGCACTATAATCTGAGACAAAAAATGAAACCTCTCTCTCTCTCTCTCCCTCTCTGTCTCTGTCCCTCGTTAGGGTCCTGCAGAACGGTTTGGAAGTAGAAAGACTACGCTTGAGGAACTTCTTTCACTACTACCACTCCAAAAGAGGCATGTGGAACGCCCAAAACAAAAAAACTCCCAAGGGATAGCGCACCCTGTTGGTCAGAGGTTCCCAAACCTCCCCGCAGACCCACTGTGTGTGTGTGAGAGAGAGACCTGTCGGAGCTCGCTCACTGCCTGAATCCTGCCTTTTCCAAACAGGCTCCTTTCAGGGACTCCTCTGCCCCTGTTGTGTATTTGTCTGTATGAGGAAACTGAATCCAAATTTGAAATTTGGAGGCGTGCTTTTTACGCAGACGGACCTGAGTCATCACTTTGCCTCACTGACTGAACTACTGTACAGAGAGAAGAGTTATTTTTATTCTCCTTTTCTCTGTCCTTTTTGGTGCAATGTTTTCAAACAGACTGGAAAGCAGAGAGCGATTGTGTGCGCGCGTGTGTGTTTGTATGCGTGGGTATGTATATATAAGTGTGTGGGTGTGTCGCCATGATAGAAAGCACCTTTTTTTTTTTTTTTTCTAACACGGAGATTTGAAGACAACCTAAGATCTTTTTGCTAACATGCTCTCACGCGGGAGCCTAATAGAATGTGTGTCAACGTGTTAATCAGACCGATTCAGACGCAGGGTTGTAGCTCAACTAGAGGAACACTTTGTTTGATAAAGCAGTACATCAACTTCTACCTGTTAAATATCATTGACTAGAATGACTGAGGTGCTGAACTCCTCTTTGTATCTGATATTATAAACCATCGAAAGTTTTCCATTCAGAAAAGCCCTTTTCAAACTGATACAGCCCTTTCTGCCCCTCTGTCTCCTTCTGTATCTCCTTTCTTTATCCTTTTCCTTGTCGCACTAATTCGTGTGTTTGTATCTGTTTGTAATATTATTTTATAATGTCAATTTTAAAATAGTGCATTTATAATAATGCAAGCTATTGGTTATGACTTGATTCGTTTTGTTTTAAGTGATGAGGGTTTTTTGTTTTTTAACAAGGGATTTTTATTTATCTGGACTAAGCATGTGCTTACATTTGGCATGCTATTCCTGTTCAATAACACTGAATTTGTGAGCATTTCAGATCTACTGACAGGTCTTCTTTTGGATGGTTTGATATTTGGGGGGCATTTTTTATTTTTTTATTTTTTTTGTGGAGAGAACAACAAAATGCTATTCGCCATATGATTTAATATTATCATGCCATTGTTTGGAGCATTTCCGGAGCGGATTGTTGCATTTTAAATGCTGGATTTGAAGGATTAAAACTTCATTTCTCGTTTTAAAATCCCACAGAGACAGGGAGTGCTTGGCTTTCGAAAAATAAAGATACTCTTCTGTTTTTGGTTTTTTTAAGCGCTAACAGAAGGGAGACCAGTTCATGTGTGGGACACGATGGCGCAAGGCATGGCTGTTTCACAAATGTGTGCCTTTATCAGGGTTTGGCTGCGGGCAGTTTTTAAGCTACTTTAATGAGTGATGAGGGCCGGGACAAACAGAAATACAACAGTATTTATCAGCAGGCTGTAATGTCAGTGTAAATTCAGATATACTGTAAAAAGAGGAAAATAATGTTCTCTTTTAAGGATCGTAGAAGTGTCACTGTGTTTATTGTATTATCTCAAAAGAAAGGACAGGTTTGATTGAAGTTTTAGTGATACGAAGTGCTCACTGGTGAGATAGACTTGGAGGGAGAATCGTTAAGAATGACTACTGAGTGGGAACAGAGGGTGTGATAAAGAGTCACTGGCAGCTGCAGTCCAGCAGGACCCCACCTGCTCCCATTATTTTGGCTGGAGGCCGGGCTCCTAATGCCTTCTGTTTATGCAACATGGCACTTATATTGAGGAAGAGTGGCTGGAGGGCTCTTGGCTGGACATGTATATGGATGAACACTAATGATCTGTTATTGACTATATGATTGTCAAAATGCCCTCTAAAGAACTTTTTTGCCTCTACAGGAAAAAAGGTCTACACTGTACATCATTTTACATTCACATGGGACTATTTAAAATAAAGGAAACACATTAATATAAGAATATATATAGAGAGATATATATGAAACATTAAAAACTGAAAAAAATAAGTATACATTCCGAGGTAATTTCTGTGAAATTGTTTTGTAGAGAAAAGGTTTTAAGAATGTATTGTACTTTTATTTTCATTTGTTGTTTTTTGTTTGTTTGTTTTTGGGTTTTTTTTTTTTGCAAATAAAATTTTATCCTTACATCTGGATAATATTTT
>VUQR01003130.1:19319-36799 GCA_015108515.1 Hemichromis elongatus
GACGACGTCCTGTGAGAGGAGAGCGGAGATATACATTCGGACTTTTTCACAATTATTTACACAAAAAACAGAGTTTACGTCTTTGAGCGGCTACATGGAGCTTTTATATAACTAAACTCGACTCCAGCTGTATTTAAATCGCGGAAGGACTGTTTTCATCCCTTAAAAGACAGCTTACCGGAGGAAAGTTTAAATCCCGGTGAGACCGGGGGAAAGTGAGCCGGGTGCGACTTGAATCGTCCCGGCTGTCCTCTTTGTAAATGAAATAGAGAGATTTGTTTCAGTCTGCTCTTCCTAACTGGCAGGACTTTGTCTGCTGTAGGAGTTGTATTATTTCGCCGTCCCACGCTGAACTCCACAGCATGTCTGACAAGTGTTGCGCTACGTAACCAGTTCGTCCAGCTCGCCGGGGAGTTTCGTCAGCTGCTTCACTGACTTGCAGGTAAGCCGCTGAGGAGGTTCGACTCTCTTCAAAAAGGTCTCTGCGAAGGCCGTTGGACGACAATGGCTGGCTTGAGCAATGCCCACATGAAAACCCTGGAGGACCTAACTCTGGACTCGGGCTACGGGGCGGGGGACTCTTGCAAATCCCTCAGCCTGTCCTCCTCAAAGTCAAACTCCCAGGCATTCATGACGGCCCCTCACCGGGGGAACTGGTGGTACTACTCCGGCTCTATGAATAGCAGAAACAACAGTTGGGACACGGTCAACACTGTCCTTCCAGAAGACCCAGAGGACATCTTCTCCAAGTGTCCACGCTTACCTGAACTTGAAGAGTTCCCGTGGACTGAGGATGAGGTGGCCAAAATACTGCGCAGAGTGGCCGAGAGTGGGAGCATGAAATGGGGGACTACACCTGTGTTCTCACCGGAGGCTGTGAGGCGGCTGTCCACCCTTCTCCGCAGGGCTCTGATCCGCATTTCCAGAGAGGCTCAACGTCTCAGCGTCATGCACTGCCGCTGCACACGCTTCGAAGTGCAGAGTGCCATGAAGTTGGTGCTTAGCTGGGCCCTCGCCGACCACTGCGTCTCTGCTACAGTTAAGGCCATCTCCTTGTACAGCATGAGTGCCGGCGAACTATTGAGGAAAGGCAAGTCCGCCCGATGCGGCCTCTCCTTCTCTGTGGGACGCTTCTTCCGCTGGATGGTGGACACCCGCATCTCTGTGCGCATCCACGAGTATGCGGCCATATGCCTAACTGCATGCATGGAAGCTTTGGTGGAGGAGATAGGTGCCCGGGTGCTGATGGCCGAGAGGGGTCATTCAGGGCCTGATTTCGGGTCAGGGTGCACCACGGTGAGTGCAGAGACCATGGAGGGGGTGGTCAACAATGACGCGGAGCTGTGGGGAGTCCTGCAACACTATGAGCACCTAATCTGCGGGAAGAACGCTAATGGTAAATATAAATGATGTGTATGAACGTGCATTTAAGTTAATTTAGTGCATAGCATAGAGTAACCTGACGAGTGAGGACTTTAAGTAAATGTTTTTGTTGTTATTTTTTAATATGTGTGTCACATATTCGTTTTCCTGAGTGTTGATCACAACTTTCCACTCCCTCCAAGCCCATGTGTGGAAAAAGGTTAATTTTGGCCTGGTGCTGGTTACAACAGCAGCTTTTAGTGCGTGGGAATTTGATGGATTTATTGCCAATTCGACTTGTCAGACTAAGAAAGTTGCTTCTAATGTGGACAAAGAAGGCATCTTCTGTTCAACCACAGTCACAAAACAATATATTTGTGAGAAAAAAAAGACTCAACCAGCGAGATTGAGTCCTCACATGTCACTCTGGTGTTCTACTGTTGTGGTTTGGGTGCAGAGAGCCTTTAGAGTCTAGGCAGGATGCTTGTCTGTTGACATAGCTCTCTGTTTGTGCTGACTTCACCTCTCAGCCTCTTGCTGTGTTGGCCACACTCCTTTAAAATCCTCCCTTTCTGCCATTTCCTCATCCTGAGCTCCTGCTGGACAGATCTCTTTCACCCACCACCATCCCTGTATTCTGTATCTTACGTCTCTCCCTCCTCTCTCCTCCAGCTACAGCTGTGCATCCTGTTCCCTGCCCATTTGTTTCTTCCACTCTCACATCCCTTCTGAATCAAGTCTCTTCCTCCGCCTTCTTTGTCGAGCCCTAGTACACTCGCAGTGCTCTTTCCATGACTGTTTTGGCAGGCCAGTGTTGAGTTGATGCATGAACTTGTGTTGGGACAGTGTAACCAGCCTTTGTTTGTGGCCCACTACCAGCTCCCTGGAGCAGAGCTTTTTTACTGCAGCACAATGGCCTTTTGTTGTGTGAGCGTGCAGCTTAGTCAAACACAGAGGGAGTGAAAGCAAATGCTGAGGATGCATATGCACACACACACCAAGGAACAATATACATAACTCAGAGAGAGAGAAAATAACTAAAGATAGTCATTATTACTGCAATTATGAGGCTCAGAGTTAGGGATGTTGTCACACAGAAACGCTTTCTGTGTAAGTATTCCATGCATGTGGAGAAGACGCTAACGTAACACGACCAACTTCAGATCTGAGATCAATGAGCTTGTAATAGACAGTACTTTCCCTCATGCATGCACTCACATATTAACTGCTACATTCTATTTCAAAGTCTGTACAGCTTCCAGTGGCTTCATCATTGTATCTAGTCGGTATAAGCCTGCAAGTGCTATAAACCGCACATTGCGGTACACTAGACAGGCCCTGTTGTTTGGTTTATATATATATATGATCAGGACGCTATTTCATAAGAAAAAAAAGTTTAAAAGCAGCTTTTGTCACATTACTTCACCAGATGTCTTTAGCTTAGGTTTGGCCTATTTTGGTGAGTTAAGCCACTGGTCTAGAGAAAGACCATCATTTGATGCGTGCGTGCATATAATAAAAGCAGACTATTATTCTGACCACCCTAGCTTTTTATAGGCCTAAATCTGGGGTATGCAAGCCACATACCCCTCTACCATCTTTCCACCTGACACCCCACACCCAGAAAGCGCCAACCCCCTACTGCTGAGCGACACTCTTTTGCCCACCACCCAAACAAAAAACAAATATCCATTTCCTTCTTACAAACCAGGATGGGAGGGTAGATTATTGATCACATAGAATGGCACATTCTATTAAAACTCCTCTCTCTCATTTGATCTCACTTCATCTTTCTGCCTCTTTCTCAGGGGCTGACCGACATCTGGAACTCTTTAAGTTAGAAATGACTTGTACGGCTCCAATAACAAAACTGAAAACTCCCTCCCTCCCCCCTTTCCTCTTGCCCTCTCATGCTTAGTCTAACTTTTGGCTCTCTTTCCCTGTCTCTCTCTCTCTCTCTCTCTTTTTTGCCATTGCGTTCACATCTACATCCACTTCATCTTTATCTGTTTATTTCTTCTGGTCTACAGGGAGTGCATTAGAGAAACCCAGTTGTGATGTGCCAGGATCTTATTCATTACACTTGCTCAGACTCACCCGAGCACATTCACATGCACACAGACCCTGTAACCAATTAAGTCTTCTTTGCTTGCATATAAATGGATCTACAGCACTGGTTGAACACTATACACAATGTGACTATAGAGAAGAATCCATTTGTCATTTATTTCCCCTCACAAGGAAATGGCGTGAGCGAGCACTTCCTAGTATAATTTGTATTGACTGTACAGTGGAGCATGTTAAAGTGCAGAGTAGTAGCTTTACTAATGGACAGTAGAAGTGGCTATGAAATCATTGATCTATATGTGTAGCACACAGATGTCTGTTAAGCTTTGGTCTGGCTAACAGGACAGTTTCCAAGTGAGCATTATTCAAGTGTTAGGATGACTTTTTTTTTTTTTCCTTTTCTCAGACTTTATAGTTGCTTTCTCAAGGGGCCGTCGTAACAGCAGTGCAGTAGTTAGATTTACAAACAGTTGAGTAGAGGGTCATTTATTTTGAGGCATGACTTTAAATTCAATCACCAGCCCCATTCACAGTTTGCACTGGGCTGTAGTTTGATATTTTTGTTGCTGTTGTATGGTCTGAAGCAGGGGCTCGGTGAAAGAGAGCGTTCATGCTCAAAATATCGTACATAGATAAAGTCCAGTACTAACAACATTTTTTTTTTCTTCTCCCTTCTTTCCTTAAATCTATGAAGGTAGTAAAAAGACTGCTGGTATTGGGTTTGGGGTGTACTGTCAGAGCATATGATTTGCTACTCAGTGTTTCCCTAAATATGTATTTAGCCCATAAAGAGGCGTGGGAACAGTGGGCAGAGAGATGCAGGGAGAGGAGCCCAGTGCTGTGGTCACACAGATGGAGAAACCAGCACTCTGAAAATACATTCCCCGTTGCACAAATCTGGTGAGGATCAAACTGAGTTTTGAGAGGAAAAAAAAAAAAGGTAAAAATGTTAATATTATTAAGGGCTCACATGAGTGTTGGGTATGTTGGAGACGAGCATTGACAACAAACCCGTTTTCCCTAAATATCCACACAGATTAACTTAGGCGACCCGTTTGAAAACTGCCGGCAGACATTTATTTAAAGGGCCAACAAAAACTAAGGGTTAAAGCTTTAGTAGATGGGGTTAATGCTTCACTAAACTCTTGTGTTTTGTGTTAAAGCTTTATTTGTGACTGCGTGTACCAGGCTGCATTCACACTAATGGTCAATGCCACTGACTGCAGTGGTTGCTTGTGCTGTCCCAGCTGTAAAAACAGTAACCCTTTAGAGTGCTGTGTTTCACTGTACTCATCTGTGGTTTCTTATACTCGGCGTTGCGGATACTGACCCTTGTTGGCAAACCATGAGTGACGCTTTCACAGATATGACCGCACGGATGGTTTGTCTGGCTATTAAAAAGCCAATAGCACTGATCCAGGAAACTATCACTGACTTGCCATTCTCTCATGCAGGTAACTGTGTCTGTTAAATTAATGAAAATCAAGTGAAACAATAATCATGGAGCTCATATTGTGAACCACCTCAGGTGTTCTTTGTTTACTCCTCTCTCTTTTAATGAAACTGTATTAACATTATTTTGCCTTCCAGCAGTCTACCTCCTTTTATATTACAGCAGCATGAGTCACATTTCTTAACACTGTTTACAGTAAATCGCTGAAGTGGGTGGAACCAAAGAGATGGGCATGGCAGATATTCATGGGAAAGAGGTCAAATGAGATACAAACAGCGACAGCAAAGTTCAAAGCAATTGTTTCTTTGTGTCTAGATTCAGAGTTCTGATCTCAATATTGGAAATCGGTAATTTAGCCGTTATTCTGTCAGCAAACTCGGAAAGTTATATTGTTATATGTTTATTAAACTTCTTTGACCTGTTTACACTGAAAAATGTGCAATGGGAGAGTCACATTCCTCTGCCCATCGGGCTGGCATTACAGCCCAGGGAAGCTAATGAGGGAAGCAGGATGACAGGCGGGCAAATGGTTGGAATCTTTAACCAGGCATCTTGGAGCATTGCCTGAATGTCAGCAGTATCTAAGAGGAATAACAGAGCATTGCATCATCTCGGTGCAAAGACTGACACGAGCTTTATTTATACTCCTGCCCGTGTTTCTGCAGCGTAGCGGTTGCATGAGACCGTTTATACTAACTGCTTCATCGCTGAATGGCAAACAGTTAAAACAGTGAGACTTATTTGCCTAAGCCTAACCTGAGAGTGTGTCACTGTAGGCAGGGCTCAGCTCAGAAATCATGTTTTATGATTCATATGGATGTTGCATTGACACAAACCACCACCTACCTTAATGACTTTAGAGAGCATTGACAAACACAGTGGTATTTGCTGATTCTAGTGGTCTGTTATAGCAGAAGAGCGCATTTTACCACTTCTTTGTGTGTTTTGCTTTTTTTTGTCAGTTGTTATAAAGGAATAAACCTAAGATAATAACACAAGCAATTCATACTAGCTGAAGTAAAAGAGAAAAAATAGGTATATATACACAGATGCACACAAACTCTTTATTCATATTTCATTCAATCCTTTATTTGGTTGTTTCTGGACCAGTGCAGATCAGTTCCGCCTTGCTTTTAAACATTAATTCCATTCACAGATATTCCAAAGAGTAAACCCTGAATAACTCCCTAAGTCTGCGTCAAACCACAAACCCCTACTAAAATAATCAGCTTTCCTGCTCCATACTCTGAAAAAATCAGTGCCAGGCATCATGGTTGTAATTGCTAATAGGGTGCATTCCAGCTAATGCCTTTCTGCAGCTCGTATCCCCCAGCAAAACTAAAGCCAGCCATTGTAGTCAATATAGAAGCATTTTGTGGGTGATTGGGTTGTAATGTTTTAATTACGCACAAATAGATCAGATGGGAGGACTGCACGGAGAAGGATCGGGACGTGTGCAGTTTAAGTGGAAACACATTTGTGTGAACGGGGGATTGGATTTATTTACTCTGTGCTGTGTTCTCTGGTGAAATCTGTTGGATTCGACGTGATTTAGCCAGGTAGATTCAAGCCAAATGCCTGCAGCTGAAGAAGAGTTAGAGTCTGTCTGCAGGATTGCTCGAGTGTGTACTTGCAGCCGGGGAGCCAAAGTAAAGGCTGCGATCACTTCAGCCAGTGCTGAATGAGGGCACAGCTTCTTTTGGATGTTCTTCAGCCGAGCTCGGAAAGTTTTTTTTTTTTTTTCTTCTTCTTCTTTCCTTTAAAGTCTCAACTGTTGTTTTTGTAAACAAGCTGAAAGAAGGAGCTTTTTGTGACTCTGTCAGTGACCTCTTTGTCCAGCAGAGTCAGAGAAGCAGTGTGTGGAGACTGCAAATCTCATACGTATCGCACTAGAAAAGCAAACAGTCGTTGGTAGCCTCACCGTTGTGCACACAGATCTATCCCCGGGAGATAGTCACACTTGAGTTCATACTGATATTCATTTACATATGCACATACACTACTGTACACATGAGTACTTGCAAATTTACACGAGTATTTCACCTTAGTCCTTCGGGATCCAAATACACTGTTCATTGCAGTTTGTTGTCTTTGTATCACTATTCCCATCAGTATAGTTAACAGTACAAAAAAAGACGAACAAAATGGCACAAGTACGCTAGCCTAATAGCTCTCAGTGTATGGATAGAACAAGCTGCTATACTCTACATACCAGCTTCTTCCTCACAGTGACAAATCGAGACCCAACTCTCAACACATCACTTGCAGGTTGAGCATCGGTTCATAGTTAGCATTAACGGTGGGAGTAGTTTCTCTAACTCCCTGAACAATGAGCCAATTTTCCAGAGGGAGAAGTTGAATAAAGAGAACAGTATGGAAGCAATGGAAAATAAAAAAGCAAGCACGACGCGAGAACAGCATTTATGACAAGCTTTTTGGTAAGTGTGTCGGGCTCAGTGAGCACGGTGCCCATTTTGACAGGTTAAAGGAGTTGTGTGCATGCATGCCATAAGTAGGTCATCACAGCCCGTGACATTTCTTGCGCTTGTCTCTGCTTTGATGTCGCGCGCTCTCATCCATTTCTGCCTCTCTCTAGTCCGATTCTGATGGTATCTGTGCTTTTAAAAGGGACTGCAGTGTGTATGTGTGTGTGTGCATACTGGGAGTGTGTGCTGTCCTGAGTTAGCCTTCTCTGTCAACATGGTTGATTAAGGGCTGACAGAGTGACAGCTAACAAAGGCGTTAAAATGCAGTGATGAGTGGAGACTGTTTCTACTCCTGTTTCACTGACTTCAAGAAGATGCAGTTATCTGAAGGCCCAAGGAGGAGATTTGCTTTTTCAAATTTTCTCAAAATGCCCGTGACCAGAGTATGACTGCTGGTTATCATTGCCATCGCAAGTAAGGGTACTACTTGTTTTGTCTTCCCTTCAGTGAACTGTCTAATCTTTCTTCACCAGACACTGGAATGTGTTTGTTTGCATGTCAAGCCTGCAGCGTCATCAACAACAACACGTATATAAACTCTGAGGCTCAGCAGATTTTGCCCACATCACCAGATATATCAACCCTTTCCCAAGTTGTGCTGATTTGCTGACTGCTTTGGCTTTATTTGAAATGTTTCTCCTGGTATGACCTATATAATCTGGGCATTTATTCATTTACTTTTCTTTTTTTTCTTTTTTTTTACCTCTACAACACTATATCAGGTAGTCATATTCCAGTCTTTTCTGGCAGAGATTGTAGTCTTTGTCAGATGATTTGTGTTATTTTTCTCTATCCAATCATGCTGCTGTTTTTCTTCTCTTTATTTTTTTTCTGTTTTTGCATCTGAAACCTCCTAACCATCATTCCCATCTTCTAAAAACATCACCTGTTGGGTCATGGTCATCCACATGGATATGTGGTGATTAAAAGAGCCACTGCAGCACACGGCATATTTAGACCAAAACCATGTACAGTTAGGTTTCCTGGAATTCCCTTGTGGTTAGTGCAGGGAAGGAGCCATATGGAATACACATGTGGGCACAGGAAAAGCGACTGTGAAGACCGGACACCCTCTGCTCCAGACTTAAGTCTCTTTCTGTCGATAAGATCTGTACAGCACATCCACCACATGTGTACGCCTTCCTGAAACCGAAATAAACAGATCAAATCTCATACGTAACCAACAGAAGATGTCTACTATTAGGAGAAGCCAACAATAAAATGTTTTTGGTGAAATAAAAGCATGACTTTTAATATAACCTACACAGACTCTGATTTAGGAGGTATGTTTTCAAACATAAAAGGTTTAACGCTGAGAACAGAGTTCGCGGGGGCATCATCAGATTAGCCTGGTTCCAAGTTCCAGACTTTAAAGACTCCTAGTTATACATAATCACCATGCATTTCCTCTGAAAATGTTAGCCATTATATATATATATATAGGCTTTATGCTATTGCTGTTGCACTAAGAATATTCTGACCTAACACCCTGTTTGTGTTACAATGTGTCTGCACTGGATTTGTCCCTTGGGCATGATCCCGCTTATTTGGGCTACATCTGTATTTAACTGTGTACATATGTGGGCCCATGTCCATGGAAGTGTGTGTTTGACTGGATTTGTTCTGTGAATTGTTGGCCTCTGTGTTTTTTAGCCACATCTGCTCTCCCTGTTTCTGTGTTGCGTTGGCCATCTGTGTGTCACTGCTGGGTCACAGACAGCGCTGGACACCAGCACTGTTTCCTTTCCAAGACTGATATAATCCGAGCTGTAGAGGGGAAAGTGTGTTATGTGGTAGGAATTTTATACCAGTCAAAGGATGCTTTATTGAATGTGTTAAATCCCATAGCTAAGGACTTAAGATAAAGGGTACACAGTGATCTACTTTTTAATGTTTTTTTTTTTTTATTTACATTGATTAATTTTGTAGTCTAGCTTGTATTCCCTCTGTATGTAAATTGGTCTGTTAGTATCTTGAGTGATCTTGAGTCTTTACTGCTTTTGTCTATCCATAGGGAGGCTGTAGAGGAAGTGAGTCAGACAGGAGTTAAACAGAGTATGAGTTAAACTAAAGAACACAATATTTTCCCCTCTTTTAGACTTCTAGCCTCAAAAAACAGCCCCAGTGCCAACACGTTCATCAGCTCATCAAACCTAATTGGGTTTAACTCTCCATGAGCCCAATGGGATTTTTAAACGTGTTAGGATTAGACATTTCTTCCACCGGCGTGGCCTGTAAATACAAGTGTGACCAATTATAGCCCATTCTTATTTCCACATGCTTTGAATTAGATAATAGACCGCACACTGCATATGGCCTTGTGGCGCTTCTGTTAATAAGTGTTATAAAGGAATTCTCAAAGCTTATTCTCAAATAAGTTAAAATCTAAAACCTACCCAGTTAACAGAGGTGAAACATAAGGTTGTGGAGCTGATCAAAATGACTTTCCATTAGACAAATGCCAGAGCAATTACATACTTGTCTGTAGCCTGGCAGGAAATGCCTCCACCACTGAAGGAGCCTTTCAGTACTCCAGTCAGGTGCTAAGAAAGGGTGTGTCTGTCTGCATGATGGAGATGCAGGGGGCATATGTGTTGCGAGTAGTGGGGAGGGAGTCAGCCTGAGGGTTAGCAAGTCATAAATATTGCAACGCCAACACCCAGCCAGTTAGCCGAGCCCCAGCCAAAAAGAACAGCTTTTACTCTTTCAGGTGGTGCCACGCAAACATTTCAACATAACTGCCGTAATTTGTTTTGCTGAAAGGCTTTGTTTTGACATGAGGTCTGCAGGCGGGCTCCACAGTCCAGGCAGGCTTATGTCAGGGGAACAATGGAGAATGTACATATGACAGCAGCCCGACAGGGAGGCCCAAATGTGAAGACTGAGGAAGGAGAAGTGCTGGTGCTTCTCTGACTCTGATAACATTGTGGCTCTATCTTGCTGTCTGAAAATACAAAGATAACTCACACAGAACACTCTTGCACACTTAGACAAAAAAAAATAATCAAAAACACTAGTGATAGAGGCACAGTCTGATAAGTAGCAAATGGGCAGACACAGTTAAAAAGGAATCTACACTATCAGCATGGAACGGGTTTATTTGTTTTCTTAATGGAGTTGTGATAGCAAGTACTTGTTAACCTCATTGGGGTGTCTGTGTGATATCTGTTGCTATTCAGGAAAGGAAAGTAGAAGAGAAAACAGATATTCTTTACATCCATCATATCTGAATGGATAGCTATAATCTCCAGGCCCACGGTGGGAAAGAAAAACTCGAGTTAAACCTCTGCTTGTCCTGACCCCTGACCCCTTTCTCTCCTTCCATGCCCCCCCCCCCCTTCTTTATGCATATCAGTCATGCTTGCTACTCTGCATTACTGCGAGAGTCTTCATCATCAAATAAGGAAACCAGTGACATAGTGTTTTTTATAAGACGGCGATTGAATGATAGATTTTTATTGGGCTTTATTTCAGTACAAGTTGCCAGCAGACAAGAAGAGAGAAGTGTTATGAATGTGTTTTGGGTTTTTTTTAAATCAACATATACATACTGAGGAAAAGGAAATCAAAAGTAGGGATATTGTGTGTGTGTGTGTGTGTCTCAGTGGTGAATTGCACAAGGAGGAGAGAAAAGCAGGCATGAGGGACAAACACAGAGGGGGGAAAAAAAATCACAGATGAACCTGCCTAGTGGTTCTTGGCTCTTGTGGACTGCTGCTCCGAAGGCCATAATTACCCTCTGGCCAACTTGTGTTAGTAGCTAGAGAGTAGTGAGGTCAGCAGTTAGCTGACAGGTCAAGTGCTATTCGTGCCCTGGCTCATACATTTCTGCATGCAACTTTCCGTTTAACACTCTCTGGCTTTTTTCTGTGGCTATCTTTGTTATGTATGAGTTCATTTGCATTTCTGCAATATGGTTTCTGTGTCACCACAGTGTAAAACCAAAATCAAGGAAACACTCCTCATCTTCTACCTTCCAAACCCCTTTCCTCCCTGTTTTGCATTCTTTTTCTTTCTTTTGGCAGTCTCAGCAGTCATCTCTACTTCTGTTTTGCCAAGTACCCCTGGCCAAAGGTCAGCCAGAGACTTCCCACGCAAATCTGTATTGCACACTCCTGCTGACTCCTACATCCCAGAGAAGATGACTGGGGAAAGCATAATTAGGTTCACATGAACACACACGGTTAGTAATCTCTGGGTATCATATTGTGGAGATCATGACTGCTAGGTTCACCCTGGATTTCAGCAGCGGACCAGAAAAATCACCTTTTTTTATTGAACCGTCTTTATGTAGAGATGCTTCTATATACTAGATCTCATCATTATAATCTTATGTTCTTTTTTTCTTCATGTTTCTTTCAAGTGGTTGAGGGTGAAATTTTGCTTGTTATCACATCACTGTTTCTAAACGCCCTTCTGAAATTGAATGGAGGCTGAAATTGGAGCCTGGAAATTGTTCTCCGTGTGTGTGTTAAACCTATGAGTTTGGGTAGTCCAAGACGCAGCTCTGAACACTTGGCAAGCAATTGAATGAAATATCCCATGAACCTTTCCTTCTGTCTGTCTAGCCGTATGTGGTTATGGGGTTTCCCGTGTGGGCAAAGCAAGCATTATTGTTTGTCTTGGAATGGGACAGGAAGTGCAAGAACTAAAAGTTAGAGAGAATTT
Source organism: Hemichromis elongatus (assembly GCA_015108515.1). Taxonomy (NCBI): domain Eukaryota; kingdom Metazoa; phylum Chordata; class Actinopteri; order Cichliformes; family Cichlidae; genus Hemichromis; species Hemichromis elongatus. Next base: position 31,356 of record VUQR01003130.1, read on the forward strand.
CAAAAACTGTTGAATTATGGAGCAGAAAATAGAGATTTTTGCCCAGTGAAAGCCTCTCAGACGATTAAGAATTGCAGGGGATGGTGAAGAGAGATGGCAAGGCCCGTGCACACGCTCAGCTGTCATTAGCACACACAGTCAGACTACAGCAGCATGTAAACAAAGGAGAATGAAAACAAGTTATCCATTTCTGTGTGTGTGTTTGCAATAACAGTCTATTCCCCAAATTGGTTACACATAAACATTCCTCTACAAGACTCACACACCTACGCACACCACCCCGTTTAAAGCGTCTCTGGCTGCTGGGCAGTCACTTCTCTCTGGGAAGGGTAGAGGGGTGTGTGTGTGTGTTTTATTGTGTGTGGTCAGGATGTGGCTAGCACCTCTCAATAGTCATGATTTACTAACAATGCCCATGGTGGTTTGAGCCCAACACTCAGCACATATTACAGGTCTGAGTAGGTTTGCTCTACAGCAACTTGGAAACTTTTCTCCACTCGCTATACCCTCTTATTTGGTTAAGATTGCGAATATGTTTCAAGCAGTGTCAGTCACGATGATTTATCATTTGTTTCCTGCCAGGTTATATTAATTTCTGCAAAGGATACAGTTGGCAATATAAAATTCACTTGTGTGCCAGGGTGTGAGTTTCTGCGTGTTTGTGTTAGGATGGGCTAACAGACTGTCAGTTATTATTTAGCCATTGTGGCTTTGGGTAGCAGTGTGGGAAAGTCAGCTGAAGTAAAGTGACCGGGTCTATGTGTACACACACACACACTAGTAGTCGAGGCTATTAATCTCTTTAAAGGCAAACCATTGCATGGTTTGAACTTCTTACAATCCTCTGTTTGTTAAAGTATTCTGGTTTTACAGTTATAAGAAGCAGAGATTGAGAAAGGCAACAGTCTCTTGCGATATCTTGTCTGGGATGCTTGCCTTTTTCCCCATCTGCTGCTTAGAGCATGGGGCTTCAGTGGGTGGTCTACAGAGACCCATGGAAGAGACTCATCTTGACCTATCTATGACTGCACACAGTCACACACATTCATACTCACAGAGCTACAATAGCAGAAATATCTAATAAAAACACACCTCGGCCTAAAATGAACTTTTTGCAACGTTTAAATGAGACACAGTGAGCGAAGCTTGTCTATAGCACCTGCAGAAGCAACAGCTGGGAACGCAGACAGTAACAAACACAACCCCTGTATACACACATGCTCACCTCCCACAACTTTATTTGCGTTGCTCCCGTGATTGCTGCTGTGGAATGTGTGAGCAGGTGCCCACTATAGAGAAGAAGCAAAACAAACTCATCATAGTGTCATTGTAGTACTGTTTGGTTACTCAGTACTACAAAATAATGATGACTTAACATAATTGCTGCACAGTATTTGTATTTCTTAGTAGGGTCATTTTCTTATTCAACCAGAAATATTAACACCGACTGTTTTTTGTGATATTTGGCCGGCTTGCAGTTATTCAGAAGTACACTTTGAAATAAATGGGTACACTAGACAGAGATGAATGCTTTTTCATTTCTTGTTACATCTTGAGGAGGACAAAAATAAACTGAGAGGCCAAGACCAGATTCACTTTCTGGCATACGTCCCACAGCTTGGTACTTTAATTTTCTTTCTTTCTTGGTTATTTCTTCTTTCTATTCGTTCTTCTTTCTTTTTCTCACACTCATGACACAAAATGTGAACTCAAGTTCAGAAATGCCATAGAAGCACAGTCATCACTTCTACAGGAAGAGGAGAAACACTCGAGTGAATTTGAAGTTTTAGTACAGAAGGGCATTGTGGTTTCACATATATGTATCTTACCACAACGTTCTTTTCTCAGTTTCTCATTTTGAGCATTTTTAAGGAAAACGGAGCAGATAACGCAAGAACTCCCAAACTGTGAGTTTCTGCTTACGTGTTTGTAAGTAGAGTAAAGACACAATGGTGCTTTGTTTAGCTTTTACATGTCTCCTCTATTGCTGACCATTACGTGGGCACTTGCTACCTCACAAACACAGAAGTGGGTGGACATGTGTCTTTGTGTGTCTTTGTGTGGCTTTATGTATGTGAAAAATTGGGGGTCAAGAAACTACATAATCGAATACAGGAATTGTCTTTTAGTCAGCTTTGTTTTTCCATGTGTGTGTGAAGGCGGTAGGGGGTGTGTTGGGGTCATAGGTGAGCAGTAAACCACAGTGGGTGTCAGATGGGTCATGGAGCATATTGAATAAAGGGACCGGTCCGGTTAAAGGTATTTTACTGCCTTTTGACATCTTGACACACCCTGCACGTCCCTAAGGCGCCCAGGTCGCACAGACGGAGGATATTTAGTGCTCCGATCTGCTTATTGCTGTCATCTGTGAGACTGACACATGGCCCCATCATTTGTGCTCTTTATGACATGTCAGTGATCGGTGCATACCATCGGTTCCTTCTGTGTTCATATGTGTGTGGCCAGACTGGAGCAAGCACATATATCACAATGTCATCGTTTGTGCCGGAGGTTAGAGTGGTCCATTGATTTATTTGCAATATTGCACATGCTCCATCACTAACACTGATTTCCTGACTAATTGCACGCTCAGTCCGCTTTCCCAGTACAACGTTACAATTGTACATCCCCTCCCAGTATCAAACCATCTTCTGTCTTTTTGTACCGAGGACAGTTGTTGTCATCAGTGGCCGTAAAGGCTGACATGTAAATGGACCCGGCCCCGCTAATTACTCCACACAAAGAACCGCTGGCCTTTTGAGAAAAGCTCAGCTTTGTTCCCTCGCTGCTGCTGAGAAATGCTGATGAGTTGTGATGTCCATGAAATGATGCACATTCATCCTCTTTATTTATCTCACCCGTGGCAGGCTATAATGGGATGGAGTGAGTTTGTGGGTTGTCCTTTCTTAATGCAGGTTTAATTGGAATGTGTAGTAGTAAGAGGGTTAATGCAGCACTACTCTACAAATCCTTTATTGTCTTTAAGAGACATCATAGCCTTCCGCATTCATTGTGCTGACTCTGCAGTTTTTAATCACTTAAACAGAAAGTAAAGTGTCTTTGCTCAAGTTACTTTACTTTGTTTGGGTGCTACACATTACACTGATTATATTATTGTAATCACAGAATATGTTATGATGCAGTGGTATAGATCTAGAACATACTACCAGTATGCAAAATGTGGAGCTCTTCGTGATCCTGCTGAATGACAAAAGGTGGCTGCTTCTACAACTTCACGCTGTTTCCCTTATTTAGCATCTTGATTTTTTTTTTGTTCACTGTTTAATATGTTTTGGATGTTGTATTGCTCGGCAGCTTAAAACAGGATCTGAATGATTGCCCACCTTCTGTGTCAGGTTGTTTCAGTGAGGGGGCAACAGATTTAGCTTAGAAGTGACAGAGATAAGGAAGCAAAGCAGTGATTGAAAGAGTGAGAGGTCCTACAGTACTTATCGTAATCTACCCACCACCCCACCAGCCTTGTTTCCAGCCCCCAGTTTGACTCACTGCATCATGATTTTGCTCTCTGCCTAGGCAAACCCGGAATGTTAATCAGCACAAAGCTGCTTTAGATTTACAAGGGGAATTTGGATCCAATTCTTTAAAAACATCAGACTCCAAAGCCTAACTATCAAAACCACTACTTGGATTATGAGAACCATGCTGCAGTAGAAAAAAAGTTTATATCTGAACACAGACGTTTAGAGGGATAGGGTGTGGTGAATTTACCACCTCAAGGTTTTGAAAGTGAAATACCTGTGACTGTCTGTGGACGTCACTCTTGAAATTGTGATAATTATTGCCCTGACTAATTTGCGAATGCTAAATTTAGTGTGTTTAAAGAAATAATACATCGGGGCGCTGAGAGAAATTAGAAGCTCAGTCTAATAAATGGTGAGTCACAAAATGTTTTTTAAAGGCGCTAGACAAGAGAGGGTTCGAAGTGATAATTGAACAGTTCCGTGTGCATTGAACCGCCTCGTGCTGCTGAGGGTTATTTCTGTCATCATCTTCGTGTTTATTTTGGGGGTAGTGTGATAATTTAATGTTGGCAAAAGTACTGAGTTTGTGTGAATCAAATTCAACCTAAGGAAGTGGATTCATCCACGTGTTACCATGAATCATTGAGGCTGTGAATTGGCCCTGCTAGCTAAAATAACACTGAAACGCCAAAGTTCTGGCTTAAAGCATCTATCACTAACCACACAGACACACACACACACAAAGGTTTGTAGGCATCTGGCTCACTTGTCCACACAGCCAGCTGGACAGTAAAGCTAATTTCTGCTTTTCTCCTATAAACCGGACTCTTGAGGATTGTGATTTTGGTTGTATTATTGGGGTTTTTGTTAGCATGCGCTACTGAGAGTTGAGTTCAGGTTCAGGCCTTTGCTCAATGAACATGTTGTCTGCCATTCAAACTGACTGGCTCTTTGTTCCTACACTCAAGTTCCAGCTGAGAGAAAATGGGCTGATCACAGAGACAGAAAGGGAGCAATTAGTGCAAATACACACTCACATGCATACACATACACAATTTGTACGTGTTTGCCCAGCCTACAGCCCATAAGGAGGTTAACTGTTGCTCTTTTTAAAAGACCAGCCCTTGATCTGTTCCAGGCAGTAATGTCCACTCTTATTAGGACTATAAGATAAAAAATTTTGACACCTGATGAATCTGTTGACTTTTAAAAAGGACAATAATGAGAACTTGTCTATAAACCTGAGCACAGTTACACTACTGCTATTGTACTTGCACTCCTCACTTTTCTCTGTGTTTTATTATTTTATTTTGTTTGAGGGCTTCACCTCATGGGGATTCATTAGAAGAGGATGGATTTGAGGTTATATGTTCACATGTGTGCGTAATGAAAATCATCCCGTGTCATTAGAGAAACAAGACCGGCTTCCCTATGCTGTATAGTTACAGCCTGACTACTGTACAACAAGCCAGCGAACCCTATAAAACAAGTCATCCAATAATAGAGCTATAGTGTCCCTTTCCTGCACACTATACGAAGCGGTATCGCATATGGAAACGAGCTCACCCCAGGCAACACAGTCAGCCTGGAGTGTAAAATATAAAACAGGGTAAGAGAGAGAGCAGAGGATAAAGGGAGAAAGCTGAAGTCATGTTCAGGATTAGGGCTGGTTGTGTGGAGCTTAATGTGATATTTTCAAGTCTGTGGGAAACCAAAGCCAGCACTCCTGAATCCTACCACTCCTAATACGAGTGAAAGTGTGTTGGGGGTGGTTGTCGGCATGCTGCTGCAGACCATATTTACAGCTCAATGGTCATATTGTTGCACTGATGGAACCACTTAATTTGGCTTGTCAGCATGGCTTTGAGCACGTCTAGATGCTAGATCTTTTATCCATCTTGTTGGAGTTTACAAATGAGCAGAACAATTCATGGTTGAAGTAAAAAAAAAAAAAAAAAAAAA
>VUQR01003130.1:48612-81954 GCA_015108515.1 Hemichromis elongatus
TTTTTTTAAAACAGGCCCCCCCCCCCCCCACACACACTCTTAAATCCTATGCTTCCTAAAGGAAAAGAGATGTTTTTGATAATGGAATAATGGAGCTTACCTCTAACTGTGTTTACATCAGATATGGTTACGTCTCCATTCATCGAGCCTTTATGATTGCAATCTGAAACAAGTTCAGTGGTTAACCCTGACCCTTTGGCAAATTGTGATGAGGTGCTCTTTAGAAGCTGATTGAAGTTCCTTTCGGGTCATAGGTTATATAAGACACATGGGGCCAGTATAGAGTGTGTGATTTTTGCCTCCTAGGTAGAAAAGCCTTTGTTTTCCTTTTGGACAGGTCAGTGCACGAACACACCTGACCATGATTTGGGCTCACTTATCATTTTATGACCTACCAGATGGTGTTAAGCAACGCATCATGAATCAGAGCTAACGTTTACATGCTCACATGTGGGAGAGTTTGTGTATGCATGTCGGTGCTTCTATATCCTGCTGTTCCCTGTATGAAGCCTTAGCATGAGAGGTCAGTAAGCTAGCCAGAGGCACTATCTGGTTTCGGTCTTAACAGGCTCTGTGGCTTTTGATGTTGCAGAGACTCTGATGAAGCTGAAGTTTGCGTTTCAGGCTGAGGGGCATAACCCGGACACACACGGGGGGTCAAAAGGGAGGTGTATGGGAGATTTGGGCCTAAAGGAGACAAAGGATGGGACGTTATAAGTGTGCATCTGTCAGCAGCACATGACTGGCTAATTGGTATAAAAATGCAGCTAAAATATCTTGTCAAAAACTACTGTCCATTATTAATAGAAAGACTCTAGCTTTATTATTGTGTTGGTTTTAATAAACCCCTGGCTGACTGACAAAATGAAGGACTGAGGGGAAAAATCCTGGGTGTGCTAACAGTTAAATATGGATAATAGTTGGATCCCTAGTTAGTGTCTAATAGCAGGCGTGCAGTCAAGTAGTAGGGTGGATACCTATGACATTCAGGAAGACACGTGCCCAAATGAACACACACACTCACACAGCCCAATTTGTGTTGAGTGGAGGCCATTAAGAGAGAAATAAACATTGATTCCCAAGCCCATTGAGCCCATCCTCAGAAACGTGACATTCTTATCACTCTGCGCCCTCTGCACTACCCACAGACTACCGCCCAACCCCCTTCTTCATTTCGACATACCCCACCTGCTATCTCTCAAACACTTAAAACCTTCATTATATGCACCTACTAGCCACACTTAATCATCCCTCCTCCCCTCAATCCCCCTGTCTGCTTGTTAACTGTCACGCCTGGGTGACAGCAGGAGCTCCTCCCTCTGACTGCCTACCTACTGATAAAGTACTGGGGCAACATCTGAGAGAATAGCGCAAAAAAAGACATGAAAAGCTGACAGCAGAGGAGCTGCAGATACCTAAAATTCACTTAAGGCCTCAAGTGTCAGCAAAAAAAAAAGTTATTAAAGATTAGGCTCTGCAGAACAGAGTTAATTATCAAACAGCCATGACTTTGTTGTTACCAATAATTTCATACCGTCTAGCTAAGAAAAGCTTTATTATTTATGTTAGTTGGGATGCAGCTGTTTGTTCAATTTATGTTATATTCAGCTTCATGTTTTAAAAGCTCCACATCAATTGTGAGGAGGAGAGACATTTTGCAATATGCATTATTAACGTGATGAATGAGTGCTCTTGTGCAGGTTCTCTGCTATAGGAAGCCTCCTATTGCTGTTTAAAGTAAGTACAGTAAGGAGAGTAAATGGCACAGCAGGGGGCCCCAGTGCTACTGACAGTAACTATAATGCCAAAATGCACTGCTGTGTGCTTGTATATTGCCCATGCTTTTGCTATCATGGATATTCATTATGTGCTCATAAGTATTTCGTTTTCCAAGAACAAAGGAATGCCCACTGATAAAAAAAAATAATATCTTGGCATGAGAAAGGCAGTCTAATAACACAGAGACGTTATTCAAACAATCATTAACAACTCTTAAATGAGGCTTCATATGATCAAAGGCAAACGGCAGTCACATTCATGCTAATTTGTCATTGTTCACAAACACATTCTATGCACATATGGTGGGAGAGGGGCGCCGACGAGGAGGGGCTGATAACAGATAACAAGCTAGACTATAAAAGGACAAATGCAAAGACGGCAATCAAACAATGACTTTCAAAGTGCCACGTTCACAAACGTGACAGCAGACCTAATGTTGTGTTCTTCTGGGGGGTTTTTTCCTCCCACATCTGATCTAAAACTTCAGTTTTAGATCAGATTTGTCTGCAATTCCTTTCTTTCTTTTATTAATAATTTCTGTTTTTGTTGAAGACGTTGTTTAAACATAAGTAGACCCTTATTGTATTTGTACATGACCACAAAGACATGAAATGTGTAAATACAGATTAGTCATATAGAAACATCTGTTTCTCGAGCCTTAGCTGGATGACATCAATTCCAGCTGAGATTAGTGGAGATGACTCGTGCGGTGAATGAATGTGGGTTGGCGATGTTGTGAGTCATCTGGCTGAAGACAGTCTATGAATTAATTCCCAAAGTGACTGAATTATGAGTGTTTAAGTTTACACTCCCCACTAAAGTCATCTAGTCTTTCACAGATTCTCATTGTAGATTTGAATTTACTGGTTTACACGATAACTTTCTGTGAACATTCAGGGAAATACTAATGTCTGTTACCTAGTACTGTGTGGTACACATTTTCATAACCACTAATAATCGGACCAAAACAAACACAAGGTGACTGATTTATCTTTTTTTTTTTTGCTTATAGGCCTTTTCTGTTGCTGCCACCTTTGATGGAGTGGATGAGGGTGGCCATAGTTCATGCTGAACATCGCAGGAGTTTGTTAGTGGACAGCGATGATGTCAGACAGACGGCGAGGCTTCTCCTTCCAGGATTGGACTGTGAGCCAAGACAACTGAAGTAAGTGAGAACGCTCATTCACTACCTCACTCGCTGTTTTATTTGAGCTGGACATTTGTCATTTAATCATTTCTCTTGTGTAGGGCCGATTAATGCTTGTTAACTATTATGTGGCTTTCTAAAGAAAGCATCATTAACAAATGTAAGGCACTAGGTGGATAAAACAAGCATCTTAGAAAAGCGAACGAGTAGATCCTGATAAATTAGCCATTAGCCAGAGAGCTCTCAGAAATGAATTGTTAACTGCTTATTTATTCATATTTATTTTATTTTTAGGCCTGAGTGTTGCTTCAGCTCCTTCAAGCGTCTCGACTCCAAAGCTGCCTCCGATAAGTTCCACCTTGATTTGGGTTTTCGGATGCTCAACTGCGGTCGCACAGATCTTATTGGCCAAGCAATCGATCTACTCGGACCAGACGGCGTCAACAGTATGGATGACCAGGTATTGAAATTTTGCATATTTTATGTTGTGGAGATATAAATGTAAGCTGTTAGCTTGAGCAAACCACCTCCCATTTGGGGACACAAAGCAGGCCTTTGTACAATATGATGAATCTCGTGGAAATTGCTGTAAATCCATGAAATATCCTTAGAAGTGATGGAAACATAGCTTTGTGTGCTAACTTGTTCAAAGCTTCATGCACTGGCCTCTACTCTTGTTTTCATTACAGGGTATGACCCCTCTGATGTATGCCTGCGCAGCTGGAGACGAAGCCCTGGTCCAGATGCTGATTGATGCTGGGGCCAACCTTGACGTGGCGGTAAATATGCTTAAGTAATTCCAACGTGGTCAAATCTGTCTTAATTTAAGCACATTTTGTATCCCTTTACATTTCTAAACAGGGAAAGTTTCCATTTTAAAGCATCTAGGAGGCTCTAGCGAATGTAATGTTTTCTCCGTGTGTGTGTGTTTGTGATCTTGGTGTGTAATACTGATTTGTTCTGCGTTGCCAGGTACCACCATGCTCCCCCAAACACCCCTCTGTGCATCCTGATAGTCGACACTGGGCAGCCCTCACCTTTGCAGTGTTGCACGGACACATTTCTGTGGTGCAGGTCCGAAACGCATGCATAAACAATTTCACAGTGACCCTTTCGAATAAATACCTTTTATATGTAAATGTTCTAAACAGTTAATTCATATGTGTATAAGTTACAAGATGTCAAATGTTGTTTAATATAACAGAGGTAATGTGCCTTTGCAGCTTCTGTTGGATGCAGGAGCCAATGTGGAGGGGGCTGCAGTCCGCAATGGACAGGAGAGTACAGCAGACACCCCGCTGCAGCTGGCTTCAGCAGCAGGTGGGCAAACACACACAACACACACAAAGAACAGCTGATGGTAGAGTGGTGTCCACAGCGGGTCTGTGTTATGGCCACTAAATTACCACTTACTGTATAATTATAGAGGTTAAAAGTCAGTAGGAAGGTTTGACAAAGGAAAAGATTTTGTTGTACAGCTTGTCTATCACCTTTATAAAAACAGATAATAATAACTATATTGGTTATTTGTAACTAATATAGTGCTAGTTCCTAAGACCACCTAAAGTAACACTGGATTAACTGGTGACTCAGCAGGAGGAATGAGGAAATGAGAGAGTAAACGAAGGGCCAGCGACGGCAGCAGTGTGCCGCTTGTGGTTGTTTAGTAGTCTGTGGCCTGCATTCCTCTGTGGGATCATCTGAAAGCAACATGTAGCTCGAGTAAAGAAAACACATGCTCTTCATAGCAGCAGTGACAGTGTGTAAATAGTGCCTGCAATGAATGTGTTGGCTGTTTTTAAAAAAAGCCAAATAAAATGTGATGCATTTTCATTTATCTTTGCGGTGTATAAATGTTTAAAATGGGCCTTTAAACCAGTAACAAACAAAAATGTTGACGTTTTGGGAATGATGTTAAAAGGCTATGGTGTGGAAAATTAAGCACAAGAATAATAAATTATCTGTAGGTTTATGACTAAAGTGGAAATATTTATCTATTTATGCTTCTCAGGCAACTATGAGATGGTGAGTTTGCTACTGGCGCGAGGCGCTGACCCCTTATCAAAGAACCATGATGGAAACGCCCTTACGTCATCCCTCTATGAGGACATGAACTGCTTCAGTCATGCTGCTGCACATGGACACAGGTATGTATCCCCCAGTCTGAACACATGCTGGAAGACCAACTGTAAACATTTGCACACGTAGCACAGAAATAAAGCATCTGTCAGCCTTATATTACACATGACCAGAGTTAGAGTTTGTGCCGTGAGGATAGATTCTAACGTTTTATCGTGTGATTTAGGAAGACCTTGAAAGTTTTAGAGTGTGAAAGGAAAGTTTAAGGTGTCGTTCTATTCAGAGTCTATTTGTTTCCGAAGACCAGCTGGTGGTGTAAACTTCTCCACCTGTTCCCCGTGTCTCTGTGTGAACACAAAGTAGACTCAACACTTTACATTTCTCAGTGAGGGTGATAGATTACGTAATGAGAGAGGAAACTCCAGGTTTGCAGAATTGGAAGTACATGTTGCCTTTCTGGCAGATATTAATGATCCTCTGTGTTCAAACTTCTTTTTCTTGTTTCCTTCCTTGCATGCCCTCTTTCTGCCCTCGTTCTACTTTCTCTTTATCTTGTCAGGAACGTGCTGAGAAAGCTACTGACTCAGCCGCAGCAAATCAAAGAGGATGTCCTGTCTCTGGAGGAGATCCTGGCTGAGGGGGTTGAAGATGAGACGGGTGGGATCTGCCCTTTCATCCATCTCTCCCCTCTTCCTAACTCTTCCAATGGTCCCGTGCCCATGCCAGAAGTGGGCATACCAAGGCTCTGCAAAGCCAGGATGAAGGCTCTCCAAGAGGCCAGCTACTACAGTGCTGAGCATGGCTACCTGGACGTCACCATGGAGCTGCATGCAATGGGTACTTTTCAAATGGCAAGAAGAGGATGTGCCTACTTTTCCAGTTTATAGAACCAAATAATAACTCCTTTCTATTTAACCAGGCGTGCCATGGAAACTGCACGTGTGGCTGGAATCTCTTCGCTGTGCCCAGCAGCAGTCCAGGACAGGGGTCACCCTGTCCCTCCTCAAAGACTTTACCACAATCAAAGAGGAGGACTATTGTGAGGAACTGGTCAGCACAGGCCTGCCCCTTATGTTCAGTATTTTGCGCACCACAAAGGTACAGTCAAACGCAACCATGAGTATGATTTTCACACTTTTTCAGTGTGAAACAGATTTAATTATATATTTCTCTTCTTCCCGTTCCTTTACTTTCCTTCAGAGTGACGCCATTACACAGCAGTTGGCAGCTATTTTTAGTCACTGTTTTGGCCCAGCACCCCTCCCAGCCATCCCTGAGATGAAGGCAACTCTTTCAGCACAGTTGGGTAAGGAAACTATGATCCTTTAGAGTATATGGATATACACAGCTCAGAGTTCCAAGAGGATAGCCTTATATTGGCACCGATTCCGTTATTGGCTAGTGACAATTAGTCATTTTGACATCTAAAACGCCAGTAAATGCTTAAATACACAGTTTTCTTAAGCCTAAATTCACTGTCAACAAATCGCTTACACAGTGATACAAACCCTGTTTACAGCCCAAGATGTAACACTTGGGCTGTAAATTACATTTTTTATGATTATTAGTTAGTAAAAGAGTGTCTGATACTTTTTGTTTTGGTGATCTCATACGTTTATTGAGTAGCAGTAATGTGTAATGATTGACTCTGCTGTTACTAGACCGTTTATGGGTTTTATGCATGTGCTGATGTCTTTCTACAGACCCACACTTTTTGAATAACCAAGAGATGTCAGATGTGACATTTGTGCTTGAGGGAAAACCATTCTACGCACACAGAGTGCTTCTGGTTACTGCCTCTGACCGGTGAGTGCACAAAGGTACAAGTGTGCATTTACAGGCATCTTTTTAAGACCTTACCTAAAAGGTTGTGTTTTGCTCTAGATTCAAGTCTCTGCTGGCGTCATGTGGATTAGATGGAAGCTCCAATAAGGAGATTGAGATCAGCGATGTCAAGTACAATATATTTCAGGTAAGAAACACACTCCCTATTTAGATGTGTTGCATATGACAAAATAGACATTTTGTAGATCAAATTGCTTATAAAGAAACCTCTGCACAGATGATGATGTCATACCTGTATTGTGGAGGAACTGAGTCACTGAAAAAGAACGTGTCTGACTTATTAGAGGTAAGAAATGTTAATCGCATTAATCTATTTCTCAGTGTAGGTATCTTAGAAATTCCAGCACTAGTTCGAGTTAAGATTGTTCTTTTTAGTTTTCTGTTTAGTTACATAGACAAGTTTGTGTTCATAGCAACAATTGAGCAAACAACGACTGTGTTCAATCGTCCTGCCTTTACAGTCACAACAAGGGAATGAAAAAAAATAGAAGGGGGGGGGTTACACCATTAATGTTACACAGAGTTAAATATTGCTTGTATGCAAACAGAATGCATGACATTAATTCTCCTTCTCTAACTTTTTCTCCTTTCTCCACTTAAATGTTCGTGTTCTCTCCTGCAGCTGTTGTCAGCTGCTAGTTTGTTCCAGTTGGGGGCGCTACAGAGACATTGTGAACTCATCTGCTCTCAACATATCAACCTAGATAATGCAGTCGGCATCTACAAGACTGCCAAGGTAACACTTAGATTGTACTACTCTGAGCACAGTACATATGTGTACATCAGTGCTATTTCAGGCACCAAAAAATGTTTTTGATACTTTAGGTTTACATGAATTAGGTCATTTCACTGTCCTTTCTTCTGTCAGGTTAATGGTTCGGTGGAGCTGAGCTCGTTCTGTGAAGGTTACTTCTTGCAGCAGATGCCTGCCCTGCTGGAAAGGGAGAGTTTTAGGAGTTTGCTGTTGGGACCCCCGGGGGCCCGACAAGGAAACAACTCCACTTCTACGCTGGCTCACAGCCGGGGTGACTCACTTCTGGAGGAGCTGGAGACCACCCTGGCTCAACGACTTCACTCTCTCTGCGTCACTTCCCGTGTCTGAAGACAAGCTGGCAGATGCTGTTGGGACAGAAATAAGTGGATAAATACGGCAATGAAGAAGTTTCACCTTTTCACTGATACACAATAAGATCTGAAGTGTTTCAAATACAGACGTTTTCTAGGTAACATTTGATTTTTGTGTGTGTGTGTTAAGGAGCAATACTTTGACACTGGGGCACGGATTAGTGAGATGCCTGGCAGCGATTTACTCTGTGGGCAACTCGGCAGTTCATACTTAGTGCCAAGCATTCTGTCAGAATGGTTTTTAAGATGTACAGCGTGCCGAAGAAGAAAACAGGACAATACGATGCCTTTTCTCCAGGGCTCAGGAAGCTTTACTGGACAAGCAACAAGTTGCAAGTCTGAATAATAAGACAGTGCTGCCCTCTAATGGACAAAGCTTGCAACATAAATAATTGCCCTGGAGGATTGGGATCAGTGGCTGCGTCCCAATTTTGACTGAAGCAATGTAAAGCGATTACAGACTGAAGCCTTTATTAAAGAATTAAGTGAGGTGACCTTTTGATGCTGGACTTTAAACTTTCTGTTCTATAGTACTGCATAGTGGGAGGAAGGCTGCAGCCTTTTAACTCCCTGCATCGAGGTAAGCTTTGGATTAACAAATGTACTTTTTTTTTTAATGTAAAAGTTTTTATTTTCTATTTGTTTTTTTTTTAAGTGTGACCAGAGTAACCAAACATTTCAGAAGAGTGGGATGGACATTTTCTATTTAATGAGAAAAAGATGTGAGAGTATTTAACGGGGTGTTCCCTTTTTATTTTTATTTTAATCAAAGCAAATTATTAGTATTAAAAAAATGCTTCTGTTGTTTTACCGGGTACGCTCTAACAGCTTATTAAGCTTGTGTATGCTGAGGTTTAATGCTTCCGACACAGGTACAGCTGCAGAGGCTAACATGGGATTTGGATGACAAGAGTCTGTTTTTGTGCTGGATACATTATTAAACCTGGTAAACAAATCATTTAATGTGTGAATTGTTGTGGACTCACCTGGAATCGGGGAAAACAGCAGATTTACAAATGAACAAGCCTAAAAAAATGGAAATAATTACATATGAAAAACATTCTTAGCACAAGTCCGTGGCATGTGACGTCATGAGGGGAAAAAAAAGACTACTGCATCAATCTTAACTTTGTATTATTATATTTTAGCAAATATAAAACCTTTTTCCTCTGGTCTGCACTTACCCTTACTTGCACCGGTAGAAATAAGGATAACAAACACACCATAACTGAATGAGTTTATTTGTTTCAGCACTGAAGATGCTCACAGTTATGTTGTATGGGGATTACAGTCAGTTTTACTCCTGCTCTGTCAAAAGACCCATCTAGGCCTCTGAATCATTGGATATCCTTAGTGCTGCTAGCTTCCCATTGTAGAAAACAGAAAGGAGGGCGAATATCAGGGTATTGCTTTGTGTTTGTAGTACTGGTATCCCTCCCTGTGCCTCTACTACTAACGGGTAGAGAGAGCCCAGACCTCAGATCCTTCCAGAGAGAGGTACAGAGTTGAGGAAGCATCCTTCAAAAACTTTGTGCACAAGATAAGGAGGAGGAGGACGAAGGGAAAGATCAGCAGGACCAAGGGAACAATTTAAAAGAAAAAGAAAAGCCAGAAATAAAAGCAGAAAGGGTGGGAGAGTCAGAAGGGGAATTTAAGTTTTAAAAGGTAGTTTTGTGGAAAGAGAAGTGATGAAGGCTGAGAGAAGGAGTGAGTTTGGCATGGAACATTAACACTAAAGCCATGCAAAGAAAAGCTCATGTTTTGACATGCACACAGCAATACAAGCTAAAAGCACAGAGCAGGAATCCCCAGCATTGTTGAGAAGACAATCAACCCCCGCGGTTTGTCTGTCTATTTACAAAGAGAAGAAGCAGAAGATCAGGATCTGTGGTGTTCTTCTCCTCCAGCCTGGCCTACACGCACAATAATATGAAACTGACAAATATCAATAGAAGAGCATATTCCCTCTCCAAAAAGAGGCTAAGTCTACATTCTTAAATTACTGGTAAATCATTTTTTTTCCAAGAGTTCCCACAAGTTCTCTTTCCCTCTGCAGAGAGAACATGGAAAAGAGAATTTATGACTTGTCAAAGTTCACATAATTCAGTTAAAGTCAGACCAAAACAAAGGAAATAAAAGTTCTTTTTTTTTTTCTTTAAATGTCCCATTTACGAACACACAAGAGGGTAATAAATAACATTCAACTGACCTAACAGCTTTGTTCATATAAATAGCCAAGATATAATAAATTAGGAAATCAACAGTGAGATGAACAAACATGAATAAATAAGGGCAACAATACAAAAATATCCACAATTGCATTTATCACGTCATTTTTTTCGTTTGTTTCTCTACTCCTACTGCTGGTAAGTGAGACTAGAGAGAGGTATAAATGAAAACCGAAGAGAAAAAGTGCTGCAGATAATAGGAAACAGGAATGTTTGGATCATTATTGGGTCAATCAAACAAAGACGTACATGATCATGTAACAAAAATACACAGAATTTAAAATGACAGCAAGTGGCAGGCGCAGGTTTACCAACCTGTTCCTATGGTATCTAAACAGTGTCACAACTAGACATTTCTTCTTCTTTTTTTTACATAAGAAATGATATCAGTCTGTACAACAGAATAGATCATTCATTTTAAATACCCGAATATCCACCCACTTCCCTCCCCCCAACCTTATACTATCATTTAATATCCCCCACTGCCCTGTTCTGCTTGCACCCGACTCCTCTCTGAAAACACAATTCCAGTCTGTTTTGCAGCAATAGTATTAAGTCTAATAAAGTCAGTTAGTATTTCAAACCCAGTTCTTCACAAAGAAAGTACATTATAATAAAAAGCAAACAAATACAATCCAGCAAGCATCCGTGTCGGCTGTTTGGGCGTTCCACAAAACTCCTCTCCCTTCTCTCCTCCTCGTGTTTCTGCATGTTGTCTTCTTTTTTTCTTTTTTTTTTAAATGTTGTTCGTCATTGTTGATACATCCCAGAGTTTTTTGTGCATACTGGATCTGTGCATGTATGCGTGTACATGTTTTGTGTTTTTGAATAATGCTTGTTTTCCAATTAGCAAATGCTCCTTGAAGTCAGAGAATGGGGATAGCTGGTGAGGGGAGCGAGTGGTCTTGATTTTATTGGGATGTGTGTGCTTGTGTGTTTCTAAGAAAGGGAACACTACAGGAATTTTTTGTCTACTTCTACCGATGGCTGCCAGGGGTGGAGTCGGGGCGCAGAGGAAGATGAAGGTAGAAGTCTGCATGAAGGGTCTGTTTCCATGGTAACCCCTCCCCCAGCACACCGCTATAAGAAGAGTCCTCCGTCAACAATTGTCCGTCTCTTGGCACACTGGAGGGGTGTGGAGGGGTGGTCGAGGGAGGGCGAATGGAGCAGGGAGCAGGAGGATGGACTTTAATAGGTTTTCTGGATAATTCCTGTTGTCACAAACAAGTCAGGTCATCACACAGGTTAGCAGCAGCATGGGAGCAAACAAGTGAGGCCCACAGGTGATTAGATGGTTCGGGTACAGAGGTGGTTAATGATGGTGGACACTGAGGGGTAATGGAAAGGGGAGTGGAAGGACAAGTGTGTGTGTCTGTTATGTATGTGCATCATGTTGTTTGCAAAATATCACTTGATTCTTTTAATATTTCTATCTATTTAAAGTCATTTTATAGAAAAGATGTCCATAAACAATTTATATATATCTAGCTATGTACAGATAGCATATTCTCTCTGTGCCTCTGGCTTAAAGTGATACTGGGATGGCTACAAAGCATCACGGTCTAAGATTCCTCTGGTGTCCCCACAGATGCCACCGACAAGTGGGCTCTGTCTCGGCCCGCAGCGGGGAATTTGGTGTCATTATTTTCTGGTTCATGCCTCCGGACGTGCATAGGTGAGGGGCAGTGCTTGGAGGGCGTGCCAGGGGGGTAGGGCACCTGTCCATTCTTCTCGTCTGAAAAAAGTTGTTTAATTACGTCAAAGAAGTTACTCAATGGGCTGCCTAGGTACACAAATGGGAAGAAAAGAGGACAAAAAAGGGGGAAAAGAGAGAAGACAGAAGAAACAAACGAATGAACAATGGGGTTCACAGGATAGAGACATGGCTACATGTAAGGCAGAGCGAGCGGAGACGAAGAGGTGGTAGACCCAAGTACACTGTGCAAGGATGAGAACTGCCGAGCAGACGCGTTTAGACCACGTAATGCATTAGCACCGACAAATCATGCATACGTTTAAGCGCAATCAACGAAAATAAACACAAGTGCCATCAAGTGGAACTAGTGCTGTGAAACTGCGATGTACACAGTAAAGACAGAGTGTCATCAGTGTGTCTGGACGAGTTTGGCCGGTCACAAGCGAGACAGACAAGATGATAGGAGCGAAAAATGAGAAAGCGTGGAAATTCAAGAAAAAGCTTCCTCTGAAAGAAGCGCTACTGCTCCCCTTGGAAAAAAAACCCTCAAACCTCTGACGCATCCTCAATGTAGGTGTGTTGAACATTTGTTTTGACATATAAATCATAAGTATGTTTTTGCCAGCTACTTAATTTTGCTCAAGCTCTTTATTTTCCCTAACTGTCAAGGAGACATCATCACTTTTAGACTACTCTAATTCCTTCTAGCGGGGCCGCATCCAAAAAAATTATCTCTGATATTTTAAACTTAGCTGTTAAGACTTCTAAGAAATTCAGATAAGTTACTCTCATCCTTGCTACACCACACTAGCTACCTGTTATATGCAGAATTGGCCATAAATTTTATTTTTAAACACTTACACGGCCTCGGTCCCACCTCAATTACAGAAATACTCACACCTTGTGAACCTGCCCACTCCTCGTGACAGAGCCTACTGAATTATACAGAGCGCTGCATCTTTACCAGAGGAAATGAAGTTGGGAAATATCTACTTTTAAATAGCTCCTCAAATATTTGTTTATTGCTTAAAGATTGTGAACTATTTATAGTGTAATAAATGCACAATTTTACTGTGTTTTGATATCATAATCATAGCACTGAAGGGCAATACAGACTTCTCATTAGTGAGGCTGTCTACCTTGTGGTATTTGTACATAATGATGTATATAACACAGTAAGAGACCCTTAACGGACCTCTATCTGCCCAGAAAGAGGAAACACTTGCAGTGTGTGTACGTATGGACAACAGTATGCATGCAAATGATACAATTATCACATTGCAGGTAAGTATTGCATTAAGGACACCGAATATAAGAAATAAAGCAAAAAAAAAAGAAAAGAAAAGCTGGTGGTCCTTTTATTAATGGTACACATAAGTGTGACTGATCAGTCAAAAACCAGACTGCAGAGTCCATATAAACAGTTACAGTGAAAAACAGACTGAGGAGCTGCACGGACAGTAAAGCGCACAAACATGCTGGACTACAAAGTGTCTGCACATTTATTTTCTTAAGGTAAAAAGTCTGTTATTAGTCTGCATGTACTTCCAGTGTGACGACTGCCTGCAGTATTGTGTAAATTAGAAAAGTTGTGACATATGGATAAATGAGCAATTGTATGCAAGCGCACATTTGAGAAGGTCAGTAGTTGATTTCTACTGATCCATTATCCTGCTGGAATATGGTTTCAGCTAACTTCTTCCTCGTGTTCATAGTTCCAGTTTCACATTAGTCACTAAACTCGTTCTCAATTCACATTGGGAATCTATGTTTTGACAAGACTACAACACACTACATAATATTGCCTTTTCTCAAAAGCATCTTCATCTGAATGAATACACCTACATTATGCAGCCTGCATTCCTCCATACTTTAACTGTTGTTTCACCTATTTATCATTTTCCTAAGTACGGGTCTCAGAAATGAGACTAGGAGACTAGTGATTAGGGGACATAAGGACCAGGTCTTTGACACACTGTTATGTAAATCAACTTCTATTCTTAATTACAGTCACTAACTTTTATTTTTAAATCCCTTTTGTTCGGGTACTGCTAGAGTTGTGTAAGTGGGTCAAAGAAGAATAGAGAGGAGGAGAATTCAATTGTTTCCATGCTGACTGCTTCTCAGCGTGATGCTGTAAAGACATTAATTCGTTCAACTAGCCATTGTCAAAAATAACTTGACAATGGCCCAGACAACACAAACTAAAAGTAGTGTGCTTTTCAGTATCTATCCATCTTTTGCTTTAAGTGGTTCTCACATCATACACAGTACTCCGAATTATACTCCAACAATGTCATCTCTCCTACAGAGACAGCTCATTGCGTTAAAACCTAATCTAATGTAACTTATTGTAATTTTACCCTTCCCACACCTCAGCCTGGTAATGAGCTGCACGATATAAAAAGATCAAAAATAATTGGTAAACTTACTGAGGCACAGCAATGATAACAGACTGTTAAATATCATAACAGCTGCCATGACTGCTGTTCATTTCTGAGTGCCAGTGAGAGTAATACTGCGTAAAAGACACAGAGCAAAGACACAGCTCACACTTAAAAAACTGTACTGGGACATGCTACCAAGACCTATGCCAGATACAGGTTCAATAAAATGTATCTGGCATGGAACTGGAAATGAGTTTAAAGAGGACAGAAAGACGCAAACATGGTTCAGGACTGGTAACGTTTCCTCCTGATGTTGTTTTCTTGTCTGGCCAGCAGATGGAGCGCTTGGATGGCAAGTGAGATGCACATAGCTTGCGATGATTCAAATGAGTCAACATGTTAAGAGCAGAGAGGTGCGAGTTGGAGCTCTATGACTCTTCATCATCCAGGCTTCACATTTGTAAAACAGGATCGAGCCACAATGGCACAAAAACAGGCTTGCACCTGCTGAAACTGTCACCTCTAAAACTACTGAGAAGATGAAAGAAGAATGAGAGATTAATAATATCAAGTTCACATGTGAATGGCTGGGTGATGATGATCGTTGACCTCAGAGGGTTTTGTATCTTGCTTTTAGCGGTGGACTGGTGAACGTAAAGAGAGAGAAAGCGCACAGGATGCCTAGAGAGCGCACTTATCAGGTGTGGTGTCGCTATTTGGCGCAGTGCAATGTGGGAGTGCATTAAGGGGCAGAGGTGTTGCCATGGTGACAGGCACCAGTGATCAGTCTTGAAAGTAGGAGTAACAGAATGTGAATCGGCTTACCCTACCTCTACTCTAATCTTCGCTGCCAGTGGGCAGCGAGACAACATTTGACCCGCAGTCGGTGCTTGAGAGCAGCTCCCACCCTTTCATAGCAGTGAGACATGGGCATGCAAAGGAAGCCGACTGGAGAAGCAGAGAGTGGCTTGAGGGTTTCAAGCATACTGAGAAGACGGGTTGGATTTAGCTTAGCTATAGCGGCGAGTGTAGCTCATCAAAGGGGTGGGGATGGTCATATGAGGCGGTAGGGGAATGGGTGAAAAGGTTTTGGTAAAGGTTTATGAATTTCTTTTTATTATATTTTTTTGATAAGGAATTCTTACTCACCGGAAAGCTGTTGGACCCCAGGCTGATCGTGTGTGCTTAACAACTGGCTCTGAATCGTCTCCACTACTCGTTTAAAGCGCCGGCTGGGTCCTTCACAGAGACATAGATAAACACACGAATGCTGACAAAGTAGACCTTTTGTCACTGGAAACACTTACAGTTGTCTTGGGACGTAAAGCAGAAGTAGCATAAATGATGTCTCTATTCCATTAAGCGTCTGAGCAAACCATGACAGTAAACCAGAATGCACCAAAGCACCACTTCTCTAACTTTTGCTTCCTTGCCTCCAATTCTCCTCCAGTGACTTGAAAATCTTCCCCCCTTAGATGCTCCACAATGAGAAAAGAAAAAAGGAAGTTTCTGGAAAGGATTAAAGTAGTAAATCACCAGCTGTTTAAGTCTTATATTCTTTTTTGGTGTGATATATAGACAAACACATCAAAAGCAACTGATGGCTTAAGAATGATCCCATACGTATTTACTGAGAAGACCTAAGACACATGATGGTGGGAGGAGGCATGTTATTATATTGGAAAACAGCTAAAACTGTTCAGGGATACAGAGGATCAGCGTCATGAAGGCACACACCAGTGGTGCAAAATGTGAGGTGAAAAACTGCAGCAAGCCTGAGATTATAAATGGGGACCAGAGCTGAGTGCTGCTGAGAGCTCCTGCTGTCTACCTGTTGTGTACAGTATACGGTCAGCGACATGAAGAACTGGCTTCTATTACACCCCATTCAGCTCAGCTGTGCCCCCATTTATGTGAAACAGAAAGAGGAGCGTAAAAGAGAGCATGCAGGTGTTTGCGCAGAACTAAGCATTAACACACAGGTTCAGTGTGGAACTGTGCATAGCTTGACTTCACTTTGCTATACTAAGCGAGGTTTGGATGAACGTCTTATCAAGCATTCAGGATTTTAAAAAAAAAAAAATTCACAGGAAAGCATTTTTTTCTTTAAGTTTACATGCTTTAGGAAAAAAAAGGACTTCAGGCTTGCTTGTTTGTTGAATATACATGACTCTATTAGTTTAAAGTGTGACATTTAAAGTGCTTCATTTGTCATTTGTGAGCTTGAATTTAAGGCTAATGAGATGGAGAGCCAGCTGCTCAAATGCCATAATAATACATGCATGTCTGTCCTCTGTGATCGGTTGATATCCTTGGATTGAACTTGACCCTTTATTTCTTTCTTTCTTGGATTTCAGCTTTAAGTACAGAAGGAAGACTAGGTGTATTGAATTTTTAGAGAACTAATTCCTCCCTTGTATGCAACACAGTGTCTTTCAATACTGTTACAACACTTTCTCCATTGATTTTCAGTTCTACTGTTAAACCGTTTGCACCTACTCGAATCTCAAACAGTGAAGACACATGTAGGTCAACGTGAAGTGCACGCAGATGATGTAAACTGAGACGAGTGTTAGTTCACACAGGCCACAAATTTAAACTCCGTCTGCAATTCTGACAGATCAGCTCGTATCAGTTCCAGCCCATCATCAGCTGATTGTTTACATGATACTTTTTCATGTACTTTGCTAGCAAGTCTCAAAGAGGGCAGATTTTTTAAGTTGCTTTAGCCTGCTTACAGTTGATACACATCTCTAACCCCCTTTGCAACCCCATTCTACAAGATCTTCTCATTTTAACCCTGTACCTGTCACTGATGCTTTCTCTATTTTGCTGGTGCTTTCCCTGCTTCTGCCTTTCCACGTATCCTCACAGAAGTGTGGATACCAGAGCCGTACCACCAAATATACCACAGATGAACAGTCTGCTTTTGATTCTAAAGGCCATGACTGTAATTTCCTGAACAGGGACAGCCTTTCTAAAAAAAAAAAAGAGTAGAAACAGGCTTAAATGTTGAGATGTTTTGATGATTGCTGAAGTATCCTAACCTGAGAGCAGGGTGAAGGTTACAGAGTAGATGCCATTCTCCTTAGTGGCAGCTGTGCTCTCTGTGTAGGTGATATCCACCTGAAATTTCACCGGCTTCTGGAAGACTGTGGGGCCGGCTGTTGACTTGTACTCTGCTCGAAAAGAGGTCTGAGAGATGACACTGTGGCTCAGGCTGGGAATCTGTGGGGACAAAAAAACCCCCCAAAAAAACATGGAATCATGAAAAGAAAACGTCAGAAAGAGGGAAAAAAATAGGAATAAAAATTGGTCGCACAAAGACACGAGTAATGGGATTATACATAGGAAGCACTGATGTTAAATTTTTCTCCCACACCTTGCAAATGACAAGGTGAATAAACCCTCATTAAAATACCCTCCACATAGTACGAGCCACATTTGAAACTCTAAGGAGATTAATGCCTCGGGGAGTAGCCATGCATGCCAGAGAGACTTAAGCTAATGTAATCTCGAGTCATCCAACAACATTGCACTCTCCCGCCTAAAATGAATTTGTATGCCCAATGAACAGGTGAGCCCTGAAATTGTCACGTTTTGCCATAGTGCTAGAGAGCGTTTGACATTCCATTAATGCTAGAGTGCTGAGAGGTATAATTCCACTGATTCAGGTGCCAATCTCCTGTCTGGAATACCAGCTAGCATAACCCAAAGGAAAATAGCTTCCTCCAGGGATGAAGAAACAGATTTGACATTGACCCGCACTGGCAGAGTTTGTATTTACTTAGACTTTGTTAAATCTAACTGGGGTGAGGATAGGCTCTGTTCAATTATGTACTCTGAATATCAACAACCGCTGTTTAATTTTTCTTGGTACCGATTCTGCCGCGCTTACTGAAAAAGCGAATGTTGCCTTACATTTCTGCACGTATTCGTAGAACCACGCAATAATAAAGCACAACACACACACAGGTGCAATGTACGCTTTTTCCTCACCCTGCACATCTAAATATACAAACACACATGCTCAGAGCACTGTATTGAGGGCAAGGCATCTATATGCTAATGACCAAAGCTGAGTGTTGATTTTCTATTGACCTCAAGTGGGTCTATAGTCAAAGAGAAAATAGAAGCGGTGAATACAAGCAGTTTACTGGATTGCTACATAAATCAGCACCATGTTAGCAAACACTCAGAGCGTGCCTGCCTCATAGCAGAGCCAACATCCTGCATTAGAGAGCAAATACCCAGGTGATACGGCTGCAGTCATGCACAAACAGATACAGTGTCAGAGAGAGGTGGGGCACGTAGCAGATGGGGAAAGGGTCAGGGGTTCAGCAGAAGGGTCAAAGAAGGAAATTAGCAAAAAATTGGTGTGTCTACCGAGAGAAAGGCTTGAACAATGTCTGCCTTGATTGAGCTGAGAGGTTTGTCTTTGATCACAATAAAGATCTGCTCCTCTTTTTCCAGGTTGATGAAGTTACCAAACCAGGATTTTTTGGCAAGTCTGTGAGGAAAGAAAAGATGAAGTCATTTAGCAGAATATAATCTCAGTGTTGTATACGCACATCTTTATACAGCTGACCATTTTTGCAACCTTGTTTTAGTTCCCTGTCAGTCTATTGATTCTGAGAAATAACCACCTGCCCACAGTTCTGTGGGGATTCCAAGGAGCAAACAGAGGATATCCCAGTGCACTGTGTATGAATGGGTTTGAGGGGGGTGGGGTGAGATAACTGAGTCTCTCTGTGAACAGAAGGAGCAGAGGTAGATGAATTTACTATGCACCTCCAACCACTAATAAGCCATATGCACTCCTACTTTCTGGCCTTAATATTAGATATAATATTTATAATATTTAGCATTACATTTAAATAAATATAAATACCTAGCAAAACAAGGAAACAAATGTAGATTAGCCTAGAAAGATGCACTGTTCTGCAGTAAGAATCTGACTATAGCTCACGTGACTGTATGCTTCTGGCTGAGCTAAAACAGGGTCTTTCTCTTATCAATTCTCCAACTTCCTTCAGTTAGGAAATTCCTATCTAGCCAGGTGGAAATGACCAACCCAGACAGCAACCAGCCAACCAAACAGGCATATCTAGGCCAACCTTGAGTTATCAGGCCCATGGGAACTCAAAAGCATCACACGGGTTCGCCTTCCCTCCCTCATAACCCACTCACTACCTCCTGCTACTGTCCTCTTTCCAACTCAGACCAGACCGGAGGTCATTACAAGGCAACTCAGCAGGCAAGAATCAAACATTCATAGATGTTACACTTTCCAAAACATCATCGAGAGTGAGCCTGTTTGAGCCAGGTGCTAAGGGGCTGAGAGGTTATGCATAGTTATGATAGCAGTCGTGCTTTCAAAATGGACTGCGTCTACTTACTCTGGGGAAGACTCTGGTGTGAGGCTGGACATCTCCTCTTGTGTGGGAACTGTGGAAGCAGAGTTAGACGTCAGATGACTGTAAAAGACTTAAAAATGGTCAAAAAGTATATTTTGGTACAATGTACAGTAAAACTTTGGGGGAAATACAAAATTGTAGCTATACCCAGCTATTTTTCATGTAAATCAGTAAAAATTTACCTTGGAGTTTCCTGCGATGGAAACGTGGTGAGCCCAGGAAACTGTTCTTGATAGAGTTGAGGCGCGTCCTCCAAGGCATGCCTCCGATAGAGGGGCTTGGGGGCGGTGTTGGAGTAGGCGTCCCAGCTGGGCTGTCCTTGGGAGTGTGCACTGGGGTGCCCTTTGGGGTGGGGAGGGGGCTGCCTCGAGGGGAAGGGTGAGGGGTAACCTGTATGAGGGGGATAGATTTGGGTGGGTGGTCAGTAAATGGAGAAGGGGCTGGTGCTACAGGGTGAAAATGGTGCAGCCTGATAGGTGACAGGGGCAGCACAGGGCTAAAGGGCACAGAGAGTTGGGGGTTGGCAGCATAATGAGCACGTCGTACGTGGGGGCTGTTTAAGATGGTAGCACTGGCGATGGAGGATGAGAAAAACGGGGTGGATGGGGAAGATGGAGAAGTAGGGGTAGGAGGCACAGAGGCAGAGGGTGGCTGGGATGGAAGCTGACAGGGAGTGGACGGTTCTGATTTGGCTGCAGGCGCTAGATCAAGGGTGGTTTCAGGGAGTGGGTTTGATCGTGTGGCTTGGAGGGGCTTTGGGACAGCTTTGGACTTGGCAGGGAGTGTCTGTGTCTTGTTGAGTGCTTCTGGCAGGGGCTCACTGTTTGGAGCCAGTGAATTGGGGGTGGAGATACGCTGGCCTGTGCGATTTGGAACAGGATCAGGGGATGGACAGGGGCTGGTGTTAGGGGACTGGGACAAGTCTGGGGACTGAGGTGGTACACCAAACTTTCTGACAGGCTGGATTAAAAGAACAACACAGCCAAGAGGAAGAAGAGGTGTAAAACAAAAAGACAACAAAGTAAACAAACAGAAAACACACACAAGGGTATGCATGCAAGTACACAAACAACAAAAGCACACAAAGCAACGAAAAGGAAAGGAAAGGCAAACCACCACACAGTTAAAGGAAGAAGTAGCCAAAGAATTAGGAAGCAGGTAACAAGTGCACACACATAGGAAAAATGGAGGAATTGCAACAACAAAAAAAGAGAGAAAGGAAACATGATAAAGACCATTCAGTGACTCATGTCAAAGCAAAACAAAACAAAAATGAAATGGGAATAACAATACCAGCAAACAATGTGCACAATAGAAAAAATCCAAACAAAACACAAAAGGACAGACTTTATTTGCATAAAACATACAAGGCATTCCCAGCAAGCAAACACAAACACATGAGAGAGACAAAGGGCCAATTGGGCTGTCTCAAAAACAAGTGGAAGGTGGCAACTCTGCAGTCAAATTTCCTAATTATTTATTGATGTACTGATTTTGCATGCTTCATTTGCAGTCACACTGGTTCACTATTTGCCTTCAACACATTCCTTTCTTACAGACGCTAAGTCTGAGAAAATAACCCCACACAGAGCTTCTTGCTGAGAACACAATCCAGGCTTTGGGTGGGTCTGAGAAATCAATTTCCCTTTCAGATAAGCCTGCAAGAACCTGTGTGGTGTGAGGAGCTCGTCTTAGGATCCTGGCTAATCTGGAGCCTTCTCAGGTTAGTCAGCTGGAAAAGTTTACTACAAGCTCCTCAGCTTTGAGCAAAGGAAAGTAGGATTTTCTGAAGCATTCCCTGAGCTGGATTTCCAAAGAGCTCAGGCCATAGAAAACAGAGAGAAGGATAATAAGTGCAGAGGTTGGAGAGAGAGAAGAGGCTTTGCGGGGTGGAGGAAGTATTCTGTGCTGTCATGTCTCCTGTGTGCATTCAGCAGTGTGTACTACTTGGCATTAACAGAAACATCTAAGCTATATGGACACACGGGAAGCCTTGATATGATACAGGATATGAAAAGGTAATCAAAGTGGACCTATACTTTCTCAAAACACAAAGGTAGGTAAGATCCTTCAAGGCTGATAAATGTTTATATAATGGTAAAATGGAATGGTAGAAAAATATTGCTGTGCAGAGAAATATTGTTTTCTTAGTGTGTGTGTGTGTGTGTGTGTGTTTGTGCTTCTTTCATGGTCAGAAAACAGAATATTGCTTTATTTTCTATTGCTGACATAAACAGCAATAATATGACATCAATAAAATGTGATCAGCAGTAGTTGGTTGGCCATTATCCCAGAAGGTTAACAACTAGTTACTTGAGAACTGGGTCAAAAGGTGTGTGTTAGAAAGTGAACTGAGGATTACGACTCACCCGTGGGCTGCTGAGCGGGCTGGTGGAGAGACCAGAGGAGGCTCCGCTAATAGACCGCGACCTGTGGTACAAAGATGTGAGAACACACAGGAGAACAGTTATTTGTAGTATCAACACATGACCTGTTACATGTTTGGATGAACACAGGTGGAGGTGAGCGCTTGGTTACTTGTTACATGTTATTTAGAAAGTGGAGCAGCATATGGTGCTGCCATACTAAGCACACGGGTTACTATCAGGCCCCCTGCAAACACAGCAGCTACCACACAAATAGGCTACATGTACCACAACACAGTAAGAGCACTGAGGTAAAAACTACCACCGGCAATTAATCTCACTCAAAAGTCAGTTTAACAGATATTGATTTGACAAATCTAAACTTCCCACACACTTGGATTCAAACTAGCTTTAAGCCACATTTAAAGTTTGATAATAAACCAGTCATTCTGACTTCTTAAGCCTTGAGGCCATGAAACTATCTCGAGAGGGAGAATGAAGAGAGACATTTGGTTGAGCGCCATTTGTCATGTTTGTCTTTTCCCTCGCAGATGCCGTCAATAACCCCTATGAGCAGAGTCCTGTTCAGAAATGAACAATCACAGCACAATCTGTCTTCATCAAGCACGCACGTACACATGTACGCACACAGACACACACGCACACCCAAAAACAACGCCCGTCAACACTTGGAAACACCAGCTGCTCACTGTCACAACACTGTTCTTTTTTGTCATTC
The DNA here is from genome assembly GCA_015108515.1 of Hemichromis elongatus. NCBI lineage: Eukaryota > Metazoa > Chordata > Actinopteri > Cichliformes > Cichlidae > Hemichromis > Hemichromis elongatus. Next base: position 71,421 of record VUQR01003130.1, read on the forward strand.
AATCTAATCATACCCCTCTTCCTTCTCTACCCCCACTTTCTCTTTTTATGTCAGCATGGGTGCATTTATTAACATATGTCTGTAGCTATGGATCTTTTGTCTCTGCTTGAATAAAGGAAGCGATAAAGAGCTGTGACGACTTCTTTTTTTTAAACTACCTGGTTGAAGAAGATCTCATGAAGAAACTTGAGAAGAGACTGAGATCATTTAAAAGTGACAAAGTAAAAAAGGGAGGATGGGTGGAAAAATAAAGAGTGCATGGAGTAACAGGGACATATGCTCACTTCTAATGCTGGAAGCATTCCCACAAGGCCACACGGCATCCGAGGAGGCAAAAACTAAAAATGATTATGGCTATCAGCCTAAAAAATGATAATACTGTTATAACAACTGCTACAGCCATAATCATACTCCTGAGAGTAAACAAAGCAGAATAAGGAACTTTAAAAGCTACCAAGAAAGTGAAGGAAATTTAGAAACACCCACTGGCGAGCTATTTTTATAAGTTTACCACTCCCCTTCTACAAATTTATTTAGTGCACACATCCTTTCACGCATGAGTAGGCGTGCCGAGACCATGCTGGCGAGGATTTCCTGTTTCATGGAGCAACTGACCAGACAGTTGGTATCATTTACATTTAAGTCCTACAATCCACTGAGACATGGCCACAGTTGCTCACTGCAGCACTTGTGCACATGTAGCCAACTGAACTTCATTTTAAACATGGCCAAAACACAACGTCCTCCGGCCATTATGAGCATATTGTTAGGAGCACTCTGCATCTGTTAGTGTTGGACCAGCAGGCCTATAAAGCTAATGTTGCAGATGGTTATGCTGTACAGTAATAGGCTGTCAGAGGCTCACCCTTGCTTCAGAGAGAGGATAAAATGTTGTTGTTCAGTGCTTTATTTATAGGGAACAGCATACACAAGGAGGGAGTCATTTATCATGTATCACAGAAACCGCAGGCCCATATTATTAAACCTGCACTGGAAACAACGTTGCAGCAGGCTAGCTTCTCTACTCTCCAGCTACTCCGTGCTTGTGTGCTCACTATGTTTACATGCACATACAGGATCCTGGTTTTATTTTTGGAGTATTCTGAGTTATGTACCGCACATGTAAAGGCCATGCTGTAACAAATCTTGAACCATCCTAATTGACTGTTATTGTAATTATTCTTTTAAATCATTTTTAGTGCCTTTTGCTTTGCCCTTTGACCTCATTTGCAGTTAGTTGGCCACTGATTAGCTTCCCCTCTTTGCTAGCACATATTTATACTGTTGGTGTTATCACCTGAATTTCATTTAGCTTAGCTTGCTCTACTGTAGCTGCTCGTGGGTACCTGTGAACACGGCATATTTATCCTGATACTACTACATGAGCCTCATCATTGCCAAGTCACTCAAAGGACTCCTCCCCTGACAGGTTACCTTCTTATCAGGGTAAGAATACTGACCAGCCTGAGGTTGAGATGTTGAACGTACCAATTGCAAGAAGCAAAATTTTCTAGGGCCAAGTCACTGATAAAGGAGTTCCTTTTCAGCAATATATCCAGTAGCCCAGTGAATTTTCTAGATTTACTATGTCAGTTTGGTCTCTCTTATACTCTGCCATTCTGTTCGTAGCAGTGTTGGAAAGGTTACTTTTAAAATGTATTCCAGTACAGATTACAGAAAACATTCCGTTACTTTACTCAATGAGAGGAATGTATTCTGAATACTTTGTATTACTTAATTTTCATGCTTTTTGTACTGTTGCTGTGTGATTTATTACTATTACTGAAGGCTACTCGCCATACCAATACCAACTAGATTTTTAAATCTTATTATAAAATGAGTAACAGCAGGTTGCACTTTTTGCAGCGATCTCGAAAATTATTCTGCGCATATATTAAACTGCAAACTGCAAGTCTGCTGTTCCGAACTGTAGTAAAGGGACCTCTGGCTAATTCGTTGGGTTCTGTGTCGTGCTCGTAGCTGAAAACTGGTTTTACTTTGTTGTCTGGGTCAACTTTCCTAGCGAGAAACAGAAAGAGGCGTTTAAAAGGCTGCCCCAACGGAACTTGTTTTGGAGAAAAACATGAACAAGACGGTGTTTAACAGAGACACGGTCTCTGGAAATACTTATTGCTATTTGTGGACAATAATACGGCACATGTACTGAACTAGAAGATGTTTTTTTTGTTGTTGATACCTATTATAGTAGTTCTCTTATCTAGTAGTCATTAATTCCCATAAGCCTATTTTAAAACAGGACCCGTGTCCTCACTGTGTGACCACCAGTTGTCAGAAACCTACCCAAATTGCCTGGGGGACTAACGTGTGGCTGCTGGGGGGGGTGGAACAAGTATAACAGATTCTGGATTGAAGGCATGGACTAAAATAAAACAAAATACAAGAAAAAAATAAATTGGATGGTGCCAAGAGCCAAACAGAAAATGAACAACACTGCCAAAGCACAATGCAACTCAGATACATATTCCCTTTCTAGCACCTCTATATTGGCTGCTTCTTACCAATGGGCCTCCTTTTACATATAGTAAGTATTCATATAAATCCACAGATTGTTAAAAGTCATTTGCTTCTTTGAACCACAACAAGTCCCTGCAGACTGTATATTAATATTTACAGCTTACTTCCTCAAATGTCTAAATATTGCAAGACCCCTGCAGTTTCCGTGGTAAAGATCACAGCTAAAGGTGTTTTATTTGTGCTCATTGTACTCCCCTAAATAAATTAATGTCAATAATTAGCAGGAGAGCGGACTTCATAGGACTGCTCTGACTGCTCCACATTCAAACTGCGTGAAGCAACTAGAGCAAATCTCTAATAAAAAAAAAAAAAAAATCAATTGATATTCTCTTCTCCTCGCTGCAGCACTTTTCCATATTTCATTTACATATCATTAACCTCCCTTCATTTCTCCTGGCGTGTTGTTAAGATTTAAAATTAAATCAGTGGGATTTCTTATGCTTTGAGTTAAGCTTTAAATGTCTTTTTAAGTGACATTTTTGCATAGAAAGACTGAAACGGGCATTCACATGAGAAAGTCTCTGTGTGCATTACTGCACAACATAGCTACCGCACCTTTCTTTCAACTCTATTCATCGGTACTTCGTAGGAACATTCGCATTAACAATCATTTTTATGAAACTAAAGTGAGGGCTGATACTCTGAATGCAACTACGTGATAAATGAGAGGCAAAATGCCTGATAAAGGACGGGAATTCAGATATTTTTGTTATGTAATTTCAGATCAAACTGTTTCCCCCTCTCTTTCACTATTTACGCTGGTGGAGATGTATCCTGTCAAAACACATGTCTCAAAGTCAGTCCGCTCTCTGAGGCCCTCTGATCTGAAGTTCTATGAATCTTCTGCGCTGTCGACAAAAGTTTGCTGTTGAGGAAAGATAAGGTTAGGTTCAGACAAAGTCACTCAAATCTTTGGACGTTATTCTGCTACGTACGCGCTTCCCCGGCACCGTCGTCTATCGGCGCGCATGCAAGCAAGCACATGATCAAACACGGTGTGCACAAGGACGTGATAAAAGCCAGAAAAGTTTTAAAAACACACACTAGCACACACACCAAAATCAAGATTCACACAGACTTTGTTACTAACTTCTTTTCCCCCTACTGATCAGTTGGATAGTTATGGATTGCAGTAGGAGGGAAAGACATGTATAGCAGGAGAGCGAGATTTGATTTGATTTGGAGGCAGAGGGCCTGTGGCATACCTACAATCTACCACAGCCGATAGGGAGGCAGACAGAGAAAAACTAGCGGCATGTCCTCATTAGCATAGCAATTCCATACTAACAGAGGGGGGTGTTTGGGATTGAAGGTCAGCAGCACACAAGGGACCCACAGGAAAGATAGAGACAGTGGCGATATACAAGAGTGGCGCGGTGCCCTGGAAGAAATTTGGATATATGGAAAAGAGCAAACAAACTGATCTGAAGCTGTATTGAAGAAAGATGCAGCAGAGCTGTTTTGGTTGACTGGAGCTGCTGATATGCAAGTTTCAGACACAAACTTATTTCATATATTAGATTTGTCCTCATAAAATCGACTTTTAGAGCCCTTTTCTAATTCACACTATTTGAGATGTGTGTCATCATCAATCGAATCAATGTTAGCAGGCTATTAAAAATGGTTTAGTGCAAACTGGCCTTTTTTGGTTATGACTTGAAATGAGATGAGTCAGAGTGAAGGGCAGAAAAAGCCAGCTACTAAACTAAGACAACCTTTAAATAAAGAAGAGATAAGACATGGATCGCCTGAAGGGATGAAGAGGCACAGCAGAAGTGAAGAAACACAAGAGGATGAATCTTAAACTAGAATTTGGAGGCACCGGCAGACAAAAAGAACAAAAGCACACATGTTTAGAGGTGGGAGCTCTTGAAACAGATTCAAAACTTGTGAAGTGGCTTCCCTCGGTGAAACGGTACGAATTAAATTCTTGATATTTTGTTGTTGGCAAAGCACTATGGAGAAAAGTTATTAATGCACCTGACATTTGGAAGAACTTAACTTTAGGACTGCATTTTTTATTCTATATAATAAATGCACTCCCCACCTCTCCATTTATGCTCTGTATCTCTGAAAGCTTTTTCCAGCACTCTGCCAGTCTGACTATCATTAGGCAGATCAGGTTATCATCCCCTCAGATTCAATCTTCCCCGCTGTCACAAATGTCACTGCCTCTGAGCACAAATGTGTGGTGTGGCGATATATTGGTTGTTCAAATAAGATGAAGAGAAGGATTTTAAATCAGTCCGCTGTGCCTTGTGGGGGTGTGGTTCCGGCTTGACTTGAGCATTTCTAAAATAGAGAAAATGGAAAATTGTTCTGCAACTAGAGAAAGTGGGACACAGTATAGGAGAACTGATTATCAGTGCATTCAGATTACGAAACGAAGAGATAATTGAGCTAACGGCAGAATGAAGGGGTGGGGGTAGAAATATTTAGCCTCTGAATTGCAAATGCAGATTTCCCTGGTTTGAGATGAAAGTTAATTAAAAGAGTTAAGTTAAACTTCAGAAAAAAACGTTAGGGTTACTTCACGCCGACTACAGTCAAGCTCAGCCAATTCCTGTTCAGCTGATCTCAATACCAGTTGACAGCTTCCCACACGTGCAATTAGCAAATCTCATATAGGGCGTTCTATTTAGGCTGCTGTAAACAGGCTAAACCCCAGCCTATGCTTTCAGTCTCATATCTCGTATCTGATGTCTGGTCTGCTATAATCGGGGATTTTGCTGCTGCCTCTGTTTTTGCATGTATGTGCACGGAACCAACTATTGATGAAATAACTGAACTGCTACTAAACTTTAAGATCTGTGAAGCCATCACAACAAGCGACATATGCCACCATCATTTAAAAACAAAGATTTGATTCAGTAGAAAGCCATGCTGCATCTTTCTTTAGCCTGAACAAGTGAGAAAGAGGGAAGAGGTAAAAGCAGTAAAAGAGGGGTAAGTGGCAAATGAGTACCTTTCTTCTTTGCTGCATTTTGTACTGGCGTCAGGAATATCCAAGCTTTTACTGTAAACTGATTTACTACAGTGAGACAGGAGATAAAGTGAGCAGAGAGTCAGTCTCTGTTTATGTTTGTCTACAATGCAGCCTGCTGACACTGGATCCAGACTCACTGTCAGAGCTGTTAAAACACCACAGGGCTGCTAGATGCTCCTCACACACAAACACAGAACAAGGTCTGTCTTTACTGGTTCATTTAAAAAGGTATTGATTGAAAAAACAACAAAAAAAGAGCTTTTCTCTTCACTTCTGCGCGTACCTTTGTCCGTGCTGTGTCATATCGATAGCCCTCCTGGCCGGGACAGGTGAGCCTCCGTCCGTGACACTGAGGACCTCCATGGACTTCCTCTCTGGTCTCCTCTTGCCATGACGATTCAACATGGGAGAGTCCACTCTCTTCCTCGGAGGATCTGTGTGTGACCGAAAAAGAAACAGTGATTTGGAATAAAAGCAAAACACCAGAAATGTCTCCACGTTACTGCGAGTATATCTATGTGCTCATCAGTTTTGTGTATATGCGAGGGTTTGAGTGATGTTTAGGGCTGATCACACTGACATTTTAACTAATAGTGAATAAGTAATGGTTTCCTCCCAGACCTTGAACTAATGGCCACTGTATTGACTGTATCACATTCACTGAAGAGGGAGTCTATTCATCAAGATGTCGGTATCTCAAAGCAGTTACTCGCACACACACACATTTGCACGTAATACTCCTATTTCAGTGATCTTGTCAGAAAATAACCCTGGCAGACGTCTAAGTAGAGCATCTCCGTCTCCACTCAGACTTCTGTGGGTGGAAATCTGTGCTTGGTTGCGGTGTACGGATGATAGAATATCTTTTTTCTTTTCATTTTTTTTGAAGAGTTAATATATGAGCCAAAGCAGTCGGGGGGTGACAGTTTTTTAAAAATAAAAAAAAAAAGTTCTCTGCCCTATTGACACCTTCTATTTCTGCTACTACATTTCATTGAAAAGCTTATTTATTTTCAATAAACAGAATGCTTTTTCTACTGCAGAGCCAATCCACCGCTACTAGAGCCGATCCAATTTCTTCTTAACAGAGGAAAACACTGCAGAATCGTTCAGAAACTGGGAGCATTCATGGGTTACCTTTTTGTAGTGCTTAGCATTGTGCAAATTGGATGGTTTTGTTTGTGTAAACAGTAGTCAAATCCATGACTAGTTTAAAAAATCATTAAAAACAGGCACCATTCTTACATGGTGGTACAGTTCATACGTAATGCGTGTCATATTGTGGTTTAGCTTTCTGAGTTGTTCTTTTTTAAAAGAAAATGATTTTCTAATGTTTCACTCTTTATCAACAATTGTCTCGTTGTTCTAGGCCTCACCGATCTCGTTGCGAGGGGGAAGATTCTGGTCCTCCTGACTAGGGTACCTCTCTTTTCGATCCAAAAGCAAGAAGTAGATCATCTTCTCTTGGTTGTCACTGCAAAAAGGTGGGAGTAAAAACACTACTGAAATGTCAGGAAAAGTAAAAATACTTAATTAATTCCTACACAGCCTTGCGTATAATTAGATACCTAGGGTGTGCAGGGGGAAAAAAAGTACTCATACCAGATCAAACTAAAATCCCTCACTATGATTAATGTCCTACAATCTTTTGAGATTCTTTGTGAAGCACCAATAAATCTCTCATCATTAAAACAAAAGTTTAGTTTTACAGCTCATTAAGCCATCGTGTGATAATATGCATGCATTTTTTAAGATGTGGCACTTCCCTATATGCAGAGTCGACTGGTAAGTTTATGAAAGTCTCAAAACATTACGAGTTCAACCTTTTCTTTCTCAGTAAATCAGGAAGCCTAATATCTTTAGCCTCTAGGCCAATATTCTCTATGCAAAATTCCCAGGGACCGGCCCTCTATAATAAAGACAGATTGGAAAGCAGTAGGAGGCAAAGAGACAAGGACCTGCAACTTCAGCTAAAATGAAACAGGGGAAGGGAGATAGAGACCACAGATTTTCCCCCAGTCCAGCACTATTACAAGATCCTCCCAGGAGAAAGGAAGCAAACGGAAGGGATGGGTAGAGGGCACAGTGATGGAGTTATGCTTGCTTAGCATTAAAGTAGAGAGGATAGTCAAATGTAAAATAGTGGTAAAGGAGGAAAAAGAAAAGAAAAACTGCAACATCTGCACACTGGACACACATTGATAACAAACAAACAACTGTATAAAAGTCAAGGACAGCATTTAGAGACATAAAAGCATGCACACACACACACACAGTAGAGAAAAATATTAGACACTGCAACTGAGACAGAAATATTAAAAGCAGAACAACAACAATTTGACCCATGAGCATGTTCACAGTGGAAACCAGGATCAGTTTAAAGGGAATGTATCCGGTGGCAAACGGTGTAAACGCTGTGTGATAACAATTAAGTGATCTATGGCTTCTGACATCTAAAGCGACAGCCTCGCAGGATTTTACAGGAGCTGGGGAAACCAAGGCTGAATGAGCACACGGACACAAAACACACCTATCCTTTCATTGCAATGTTCTCTTCCTTTATCAAAATGACCACCAATCCCCATTCTCTTTTTTCTCCTTCGTACCGCTCCTTGCTGTACAGCCGTTTACTCACTCATCTGAGAGCAGGTCTTTCAGTAATTTGTTTTTGTCTCTGAAGCAGCCCAAAGAGTGCATGCTGTCCAGTACGTCGGGGTCGATGTCTTCCGCAGAGGGCAGGCTGCGAATGGTCACCTTCCTGGGTACTGGCTGCTCTGGCTCTGGTTCATTTTTGCCTCCTCTGTTAAAAAAACAAATAAGGACAATATAAGCGGGTTTGGTTGCTACTACTACTCATTTTCAGTAATTAAAAAAAAGGAGTTTTGGGGGGGTTTTAATATTGAAACTTTACATTTGGAACACAATTGTGTAAAATAGTAGATGTACAAAACTTGAATATGACTGTTTGTGTCAGTATGGCTTTATTTAATATTAAGAGACTTAATATAAGTCACAGATTTTCCTCAGGTGTATGCACTTTCGCATGTGCCAGAGGGTGATTGTGTCAGCAGGATTCAGGCAGATGACTTAGTCACGCTGTAATATTCAGCAACCCGTCTCTTATACTCTGGCATGATTTCTAAACTTAGTTTCTTTATTAGTATTATTATTAGATTCATTTATGTCACTTTTTTTCTGCTGTTTTAAATGTGCAAAGCACATTTATATTCTTTAGGATTCAAATAAAAGGTTAAACTGCACTGACTCCATCTACACAATGATTTCTATAATATTCTAGATGTTTCTTTTAAACAAAAATCTACTACTTCTGCAAACGTGCCAATGCATAGAAGTTCTTACAGAGACAGATTTGAACTCACACACGTCCCCTTTTTACCTCTGTCCCTGAATCTATTATTTTTCCTTCAGTGAATCCAGTGAAGCATAAACCTCCCTGGCAGCTATTGAAATGACACAGACCTCCACTTTTCTATATGCTGTGAACTTGTGAACCAGACCTACATTGATTGTTCACCCCACATAACCGCCGACACTCCTGTTTCAGTATGTGCATATAAATTCGGGTGGTAAGGGTAATGAAAAAGAAATCTAAATATATAACAGTCCAACTTCAATAAATCAAGTCTTCATGAGGAGTTATTATGTCGACCCACGGGTGAAACTGTTACTGAAGTTTTGATTTATATGGAAAGCCGGTGAGGTCATAATTCGCCTCATTCTCCCCACTGTTCAATGTTTTATTATCGCCAGCTGGCTGGCTCTTCTGGAGAAATAAACAATCTCCTCAAAACAGGTTTATCTGTGCTCCAAAATCAAGCATTTATTTATTTTTTTAACATCCCACAGTTAGTAAAATGAAAGCACCGCTAAGCATACCTTAGACAGACGTCAAAACATGAAAAACCGTGGTCATAGCATGTGGCTCCAGAAAAAACAAACCACCCACAACAAGGAACACGATTTAAATAGTCCATTCACCCTTTTTCCATTTTAATTGCTTATCCAATTTGGGGCCATAGAGAGTACAGCATGAACAAGTCACAAGTCCTTCACTGGGCTAACACAGACAGACAACCACACCAATTAACCTAAAAAATCGTGAATCTTCGTGCTGTGAGACAGCAGTGCTAACCGCTGCACCACCATGCCTCTTCCAGTGTAGATATTGCATACTGCAAGCACCGTGTATGTCATGCAGTCCTCCACCCTCACCATATCTTAAGCTCATCGAGGTTGTCCCGGGACTTGTCCCAAAGCTCAATCAGCCGTCTGTGCACCATCACCCTCACCAGCATCTTCCTGCCTCCAACCTTCATGGGTGATTCTGATATTCCTTCTCATTAGCCTCATTTGCGTGTCTGTACCCAGTACACAGGCTTTGACATGACCTTAGATTCCTTCTGAAATGGTACTGTATCACATATCATTACAGTGAGAATTTGTTTCAGTAAGTGAGTGTAAGTGTTTGAATATAGGAGAACAGCAAATTGTATTTATCCAGGTGAAAATTGTTTAATTTGTTGCTAAAAGAGTGACGGATTCAATAAATATCTTAAGGACACTAATCACTTAGTTCAGTTAATACAATTTGCTTTTTTAGAAATATAAAAAAAGTGAAAAATGTGTAATATTAGAGGCTTAAAATCAATGACTTTTGACTTTGCCTTTTCACAGTTTCTACTTCATGGCTCTAGTTTGCTGAGCTTGAATTAAACTAATGTTTCTAAAACTGTTTATACAAACAATCAGCTTTACAACCTTTCTCATACAGAACTTACTGTTTTAGTGGGACACTTATTTTCACAAAGTTAAATAAACTTTCTATTTGGCCTGGCACTGCATTCTTCGTCATCTCAGCCCCAGGCAAGTGTGCTGAAAGATTGTTAGAATAATCACTATCTAAACATTTCAGGATCGATGACCTTATTCTAGTTTGTGTCAAAAGTTTTAGTTTCTGTGATTTTGACATTTAAAAAAAAAAAAGACTATCTT